>PISX010005180.1:0-111086 GCA_004024625.1 Mellivora capensis | reverse complement strand
GTGCAGCCACTCTGGAGAACAGTGTGGAGGTTCCTCAAGAAGTTAAAAATAGAGCTTCCCTATGACCCTGCAATTGCGCTACTGGGTATTTACCCCAAAGATACAGATGTGGTGAAAAGAAGGGCCATCTGTACCCCAATGTTTATAGCAGCAATGGCCACGGTCGCCAAACTGTGGAAAGAACCAAGATGCCCTTCAGAGGACGAGTGGATAAGGAAGATGTGGTCCATATACATGGCTCCATTTTTAAATCTCCGCAACAAGAGAACGTACCAGAATGAAACTGCCTTCAAGTGAAGTTTTCACAGGTTTTACCAGGAACATATTCTACCATATTTTTTTTAATTTGCAAATCTTAGCGTTGATTATTAATCACCAGTTCCTTTGGACACACAGCACATCGGAGTTGGACATCTCAGTGAATAAGGTTAAAGAAGCACAGCACTGAGTCTCTAGACTGAGTTAAGTGAAATCGAAGATAAGAAATGGACTAAACAATATAATATGGCCTGCCAGTGTCAAGTTGCAGGACAATTTTTAAACTGATTATTCTTCTCCCTGAAGAAGACTTTTTTTTTTCCAGCCTACCATAACCCAAGATAATAATGGTTTCAGTTAAAAATGCAATTGATTTAACTATTCACACACACGCAGACTAAATTTGTCATTTTTTTTAATTATAAGGAGAGAAGGATTATATCCATAGAATTTCTTAAAAAGTAGATTTTTTTTCCCCTTTAAGCATTCTTGAGCCTTAGGTTTTATGTAAAGCTTTCCTTTCCATTTGGTCTTACCTTATGGTGTTCAGAGTTGATGAGATACGTGAAAACGTCACCATGAATAATTACTAAGTCTTCTTAATTACAGATCAGTGATGCAGTATCTCAGATGCTTGATTGAGTGAGTTGAATTTGAGAATTACAATAGCAAAATAAAATTGTATTTCATGGAAAGAGTTGGACAAAGAGCAGTCGCCCACTTTAATTAATTCCTTCTGTTTATCTCATTCCCTTTCAGTTTTTGAGTGCTAGAATCGTTCCGGGGGCTTCAGACAGACTGCTCAGTAAATGATGGCATGTCTGAGTTTGATTTTATGTTGGCTTAATGCGGACGGACTTCCAAATTCCGTGGTTAAATAATGGACAGTGTGTGCGGAGCTTTAAGTATACACCACTTTGTGTTTTTATTTTGCAACATGTTTTCTTGCTGGTTCAGCCTGTTCATTTTGGGAAGAACAGTGTGGCTTAGATTACGATCGTGCTACTTCCTGCTTCACGAACAGGTGCATCACCCCCGATGGAGCCCCTCTGCCTCCAACCCTCCCCCACAAAGGCAGTGCTGGGTTCAAAGGCCTCAGGGAAACATTTCACCAGAAAATGAACAAATGCGCACTTGAGAGAATCTCTCCTTTTCTGCCTGTTTGTTCATTTGCTTTCGACCATGGGCATCTATTATTTAATGACAGGTTGAGACAATATTTACAGTACTTTTTTCAGAAACTTGTCCAGAAAATGGGCATTGCCGTTGTCCTGACACACGCTCCATTTTCAGTCAGGCGGGGAGACGGTCTTGACAGGTGCCGCGATGATCTGGCTGGAAGCCGTGTGACGGGGTTCAGAGAGAGCGGGATGGGCCAGTGGGAACGCATGTTCTTGCAGAAAAAAAGCAAAGTAGACAGAGACCCCAGATTAGCTAAAGGAAGAGCTGTTATCATCGGGCCCCAAATCAGAAATCACTTATTTTCTTATTTGGTTAAAATTTCTACCTCCCTGGGATAGCATTTTTTTTCTTACATTTTGATGGGAAAAAAAATCCATTCTCTTAGCTCCACCTGCTGAAACCTGAGAGAAGCTTGAGCCGGTGGACGGTCTGCAGATGGCCAGAAATGTTCGCAGCATCCTTAGGCATGTGTAAAGCGCTGTCAAAACACGAGTCCTCAAACGTTAACGAGAGTGAATCTGTGCTCGTGGGAGTTCCCATCAGCACAGCAAAACGAGGGATGACGGGCACCTTCTTCCAGAGTGTCTGAGGCCCCAGTTATGAGTTTACTTAAAAATTTTTAAAATCTGTGATTACCAGAATGATGTGTTCAGGATCATTTTCTGAGGTGCAGAAATTTTTATTTCCTTATTAAGACTTCTTGCTATTCAGAGGAAAGTACTCAGTAGTACGTAGCCGTAAATAAACCAGATCTTACGGAAACGAAGAAACTAAGAAAAACTCAACATTCCGTGTCTTCATAAGTGTCAGCCAGTCTCATGGAAAATCACTGGCTTCCATTATCCCCAGCACAGGGTCTGTTAGCAATAAAAGCCCAGCACCAGCCCACATCCCTGCAGCCTGTGTGTTAAACTGTTAAAGACAAACACAGCAGGTCAGAAGGGACTGAGACGTTGCCTTCCCTTTGAGGTAGATCAGCCACACAGCAGAGTCACCGTGAGCATCTTTAAAAGACCATAAAATGAGGGAACCTAGTAAGCAATGCTGAGCCTTTCTCTCCAATCAATTGGATTGTGTTTATTGATCAATAATTAAACATTTGGGGGTGCCTGGGTGGCTCAGTGGGTTAAAGCCTCTGCCTTCGGCTCAGGTCATGATCTCAGGGTCCTGGGATCGAGCCCCACATCGGGCTCTCTGCTCAGCAGGGAGCCTGCTTCCACCTCTCTCTCTGCCTGCCTCTCTGCCTACTCATGATCTTTGCCTGTCAAATAAATAAATCAAATCTTTAAAAATAATAATAATAATTAAACATTTATCTATTTCTTTGTTTTGAGCTGTTTCCAGTTCATCCTTGTTATCTAAAGCAAGACACTCTCTCATGGGCAATCTTGGGTATGCTTTCTTGAACAGGGCTCCTTCGGGGACTAGTAGTGGCATGGTCAGGGCTTCAGGTCCTGTGTATGCCGCATGTTCCCCCTTTTGTCCTCCCCAGAGAAGGTAGTCCTCGGGATAATGTGGGACCCTAATGCATCTGCACGGCAGGGGTTAGACAACTGAGGTGTGAGAGGGTCCCTTCCCTTCTCCCTGCCTTTCTTCTGGATGAGAAAATAGGACTCCAGTGGGGGGGAAATTACCATTAGCTGGTAGTGGCCATCTGTGGTCTCCTCTCTCTGTCGCCCTCTCCCTCTCTCCTCGGATCCATGAAGAGACCACTGTGCATCACTAAAAATCAGGCTATCCAGTGAGGAAGGAAGTCAGGAGGGCAGGACCGCTCCTCCCTCCCTCTCTGACTTGGCGACAGTGATACCCAGGACACAGAAGCCAGCCGCTAGCCACGGTTTACTCACATCACTGGTTTGGAAAAGCCAAGCAAGGATCGAAAACAGAGGGAGCTTCACTTACTTGAAAAGAATATAAGCCCGAATTTCGTTTTCATAGTTTCTGGAAAAAAAAAAAAAATGTGTCTCCTGCTTGAGAGAGCTGTCTGAAATATTGGGCATCTCTCTGTCCCCTTCCCCTTCTGTGTTTCTGTCTTATTAGTATTGCCCTTACTCCGCTCCTAAACTACTTGATGGTTTTTAAGTTCCGGTGCGATACCCTCACTTGAACAGCATTGACTGTCGTTGATCCGCTAAGTGGAGCGTCGTTCAGTGAGGCTGATTATTGGTGAGTGGTGATCTTATCGTCTGTCTTTAAAGCTATGTTTGAATGACACTCTCAGAGGGACAGTTCTAGATTCAAGGTCAAGAGGCACCATGTGGATCAGTTCTTAGTTAGGAGAAGGAATAAAAAGGCCACTCACACTTATTAAGCACCTGCTGTGTGCCAGACGACCCATTAGGTGCCCCCTCGGCAGATTTTTCTTCACTAGCGGCAGCTGAATGAACTTTATTATGGCACACATTTGTTCTCTTTATTTATTCATGCCTTAGGTCCTTGGAATTCTTAACAGCAAACAGAGTTTCCCGAAATACACTGGATGATATGACACATCTTTTCATCCACCTGGGTGCTATTTTTACATAGAAGAAATGTCATTTCTATTATGTGAAGTGAGCTAAATTTATTTCCACCCCTCTCCTTGGGAATGAGTGTCTCATAGCCGGGATCCAGGTGTACAAGGGCGGATGGACAGAAGCCTCAGACCGACTTTCACCCTCTGCTTTGTCGGCGCCCTGTTGTCCCAGCTGCGCACTGCACCGCCTTCTTCAGCGCCATGGCCAGCGGACGTGCTAAAACAATGGGGAGCGTATGGCCTTTGAAAGAAGAAAACCTAGAGCTGCTGTGGTTGACCTTCTGCTCTCACAGGATATGGAGGATCAAAAACTCGAGGGCGAGAATGGTGGATGGAGCAGTGGGGCTCGTCCCTGCCAATCACACCGGGTGCCAGGCACAGAGCTGGAGTCTTTGCCAAAATGCTCTCAAACACTCAACCCGGAAATGGAAGAATCCACTCTGTTTTATGGGCAAGGAAACTAAGAGTTAAGGTGCGGTCCTAGCACTGGGATACACAGCAGCCTCCCCTCAAAGCCCTCGGGCTCTTTTGATGGGTAGCAGAATGGTGCCATCGCTGTGGACAGGCAGCAGGAGCCAGGTGGTGGGCCTCGGTGGCCCCTGGGGACACTCCGAGAACACTGGGGTCATCTTTGCTATTTGCGTCCGGACAGATTAAGTTTCTGTCCTGCCCGCCCCTTTGGCAACGCAGTTTTGCATCTGTCATCTGTGAGTCCATTAAATATTTAGCTGATACTATCTTTGAAGGTAATTGATTCCTTACCCTATCTGGCACCAAGTGATGTAGTTCTTACTTTTATTTGTCCTAAGTCTGCTTCCTTCAATCAATCTAGGATCTGGAGAACTAGTCTGAGGTTACCCTATCCACTGCCTTTATACTTTCAGAGCCGTGGGCTGCTGAATTATTGAAATGTCTATGTCAGACCAAGAAAATGTAATCCTCTGGACATTTATCACAATTAAACTTCAGTTATTAATATTATCATTCAGACAGTGTGAGATGGATTCTAGTAACCTCCAGACCTCCACCTACGTAGCTGGCCCATAGATCTGCAGTCTATGTGATAAACTTGGGGGAAAAACAAAATCAAGCATTTCAGTCCAGGCTCAGCGAAAATTATTATAGGCTTAGCATCCAGACCCTAAGGGATACGAGGTGAATAGATAAAGTAAGTCAGGCTTTGGGGTCAGTAAAAATTTGGATGGCCGTTGGAAATGTGAGCACGGGCACCCAGAGTATAATTTTTCAGGCTTCCTGTTCTCACGACCACCAACACCAGCTACAACACAGACCATTCCAAGAGTGCGAATGCTTATAAAAATTCTCAAGTAGGATTCTCTTACAACTGCAGGAAGACGCCCGTTGTTTGTGGTGTGTCCCTACGTATGTCTTTCTGCATTTGTGCACGTGTGTGCTAGCCGGTTGGGGGAGTTGCTGTGTGCTCAGACCGGGTGGAACACGCAGCCTCACTCTTGACTTGACATGAAAGGGCTCTCCCGCTCTGTGGTCGCATCGTTAGGAACTGGTAAATGAGAAACTGGCCCCTGTGCCTGTTCTTCTTAGGGGCGATCGAGAGGCACCCTTAAAGCCCAACATCACTGAAGCAGTAGGAAAAAAGCTCCACTTCCCCTGAGTCGCCGGAGGAGAGAAATGTTACTATAAATCTGCTTTCTCCATCTTCTGCAACATGCAGGCCAGTCTGCACGTTGAGGAGCAGGAAGGTGAACAGTTGGTGAGGGCAGCGTTTATAGGCTGAGCCTTTCTGCTCTCTGTTCCTGTTGAGTCGGTGGGCAAGAGTGGGTCTTCCCTGAGAACATCTTGGGGGAGCATTTGCAGGGAACATGAGTGGGGAAAGAAAGAAGAGACTCAGCATTCTAGAACCAGGGGAGGCTTGTGGCCACATTTAATGTTTTGGAGAGCACGTGACTCAGTTTCCAAGGTGACCAGAGACCCTGCTAAAAAGTGACAGACTCAGCTTCAAGCAGGCCAGTCATCATTTCTAGATGCGTGAGAGAAAGTGTCTGCCCTTCAATCTTCTCATCACCGAGTTTGAACCTCAGGATCTGGGGCTGCCCAGAGGCCATAGATCAATTTCCTTGCCCCGCCCCCACTGCAGCAGTATCCAGAAAGCCACTATTTTTAAGGTGGCAAAGCCAACAAAAGCTGCAGCTTCTCCCTCCCATGCCACATCCATAGATCAAGGGGCAGGAACCGGTGGAGCATGTCCATAACTAGAGAGAAACCCCAGCCTAGGGAATGAGAGCAAAGCTCTCCTGGGAAGACGGGCTTACAACACAGATGCTCCACACCCTTGTCTTGGAAAACCTTAGGGAAAGGGCATGGGCTATGAGTAAGACATTTACAGGGAAAATTACCAATGGCCTGAAAATGCTGTGGTTTGTGGTTTTACCTGGGTTTTCAGGCCATTGGTAATTATTTGCCCTCAATTTTTCCCCCATCTTTCTATTAAAACAATTCTTTATCTGGGTTTCCTCTCCTGATTTTATACTTTGGGAAATTTCCCTCCAGTTTTAGCTCTTTAAAATCTTTTTTTTTTTTTTTAAATTTGAGAGAGAGAGAGAACATGAGCAGGGGTCAGGGGTAGGCAGAGGGAGAGGGAGAAGCAGAAGCAGAGCAGGGAGCCTGATACCATCATGACCTGAGCGGAAGACAGACACTTAACCTACTGAGCCACACGGGCACTCTAAAACATTTTTTTTGGAAGACCTTCACCAATTTTCCCTTTCTCCTATGAACAGGCCTCGATTATGAGCTAACAGTTATGTGTCTGCCTGGTTACAGTAATGCACAAAGATCACTTTAAATCACCAATCCCTCAATTGTCACACTTTTTTTTTTTTAATATATAGTGATACATTTATATTTTAACCTGACCCACTGCGAGTTGGAGCAAGGATTCAGGGTGGGGAGACTCTGCAAAAGCCCCTAACCCTCCAGGATCAGAAACTTTCCACGTATTCACCAGGAATCTGCTCTGGACCCCCTGTGTTCTGGACATGGTGCTGGACCCTAGGGAGACAGCCACAACAAGACATGCGTGTTAGAACTCTGGCATGTATATGCCGGTGCCTTGTGGATATCTCAGCTTTCCTTTTTCCTTCTCGAACTGTCTACGTGATCAGAAGAGACTTTTTGGTTTTGTTCTTTTGTGTTGACGGGAGAGGCAGATGCTAGGGGGGTAATCGGAACCTCATGGGGTTTGGGAAGGTTGGCTAGCCCCACTTGTGTCACCAAAGGTTGAGATTTACAGCAAATGTCCCAAACTACAAGGGAAGGAATTGTTGTTTGGTGCTTTAAACAGATTTCCTTGTCATTTTGAGTGGGGGGAAAAAATAGCTTCCAGTGCTTCTAAGGTCTTACTCTAATCCCCTTTCAAAAACTTCTTATTTCATCCTTAGCTGAGAGCCTGGGGACAAAGCAGTTCCACTTAATATGGAAAAGCTGAGATTCACGTGGAACCCGACACTGCCCAAGCAAAAGAGCTCTATTTCTGGGCAGTGATTTGAAGTCTTTTAACTTTTGCCCCTGTACTGAGTGGGGGTGGGGAGTGAAGGGCAGCACCATGACCCTGGGACACAGCGCCTGCAAAGACGGCAGCAGGTAACAGTAGGTGGGGTGGCCTAACAGGCATGGTGGCTGACCCCAAGCCCATGGGGCACCCGGAGCCCAGTACTCAGGGCTTCACACTCTCGTGTGAATAAAATTCATTTCAGTTTCCAGGATCACCGTACTGCATTCAAGACTGCCCTTAGAAGCCTTTTAATATTTATCTTTCCATCTTATTTTTCTAACGTAAATCATCACTACCTAGCCTCGGAAGGTTCGTGCCCTACACATATTTAGTGTCTCTGTTTTTAGCCAGGAGGATAGGCTATTGCTCAAATACTGGTACTAGGAAAGATATTGGCCTTCTAGAAAACCCTATTTATGCTATCTTAATATATATTTGTGTGTGTATACTAAACTCACTATAAAAGTAGATTTAAAAAATATGTAAATTTACTCCATTCTCTGTGGATTCTAATGAAGGAGACTTACAAATCATACGAGTCATAGAATTTACAAGTCCTGTTTCAAGGGATAGCTCCATTTTATGCTTTAACAGTTAAATTCCTTAATTTTATTTAACACATACACAGTGGGATCAAAATCACATTTTACTTCTTTTTTCTGTAATTAAAAACAACAGTTTACATCTCAAAGTGAGAAATTTTGCCAAACCTAAAAGATCTCTACCTGCGGATTAAAGGCTATGTAGTACCTTCATGTTGTGGTCACGTAATCAAGTGTGATTACTGGCCATTAGGAAAAAAAAAGTTGATAAGACTCCTTCCAGAGAGTAAATCCACCCCAAGTCCAGAAATTGGTTAAATAGTTGGCTCTAGAGCAAAAAGCAAATAAGCAAGTCTTTTTAATCGTGACTAGTGCCAGGCTTGTTGATGGCAGCCTTAGTTGGGCGTGAAGGGATTGAGACACACTTAGCCTGTTTAATGGGAAGAAGTTTATCCTGCATTGTTAGATGCTGCCGAAGTCACTGCACTGGCCCTTTCATCTGAAAATGAACTAGAGCAATTTCTCAATTTTTTTTCTTCCTGAGGGAGAGAAGACTCTCTTCAGTCATGAGCAGAGAAAATGTAAGCTCTTAAAGCATCTTGGGAGAAGAGTTTCTCTGTCTACCTCTCCGGGTTAGCACAGCTATTACACAGTGTTACTCAAATGTGAATTCGACCACTAATTTGCCAACCAGAAGAGACGAACAAGAACTAAAGGATCCGTGAACTAGGGGAATCAAGAGACATTTCCCTTCATTTGCCAGGGGCCTTGAGCACGTTTCTTCCTCTCTGTGCTCTGCTCTGCACTTTCTCACCACCCGACCAGACTCACGACCTTCCACCTGGACTGTGACCTCAGCACCCCGACGGACCCTAACACAGCGCCACTCCCACGCTCTGGCTCCGTCCACCTGACAGATGACCTGGAGGTCATCCCGTGTTTTATGTCTATGGTTCCCATTTGGGAAGGCCCCCAAGAGCCGGGCCTCTGCGTCTGCTAAGGAGGTAACTGGCCCTCAGTGCAATTATGGTGCAGGGTTTCCAGCTGGTCCCGAACCCAGACTTCTTGTCTGTTGCTCATTGTATCTAAACTAGATCTTTTTTTTTTTTAAATTTTATTTATTTATTTGACACACAGAGATCACAAGTATGCAGAGGGGCAGGCAGGTTGGGGGGTGGGGAAGCAGGCTCCCTGCTAAGCGGAGAGCCTGCTGCGGGGCTCAATTCCAGGACCCTGAGATCATGACCTGAGCCGAAGGCAGAGGCTTAACCTGCTGAGCCACCCAGGCGCCCCTAAACCAGATCTTTTATCATTGCTCTCTAAGCACTTAATCTCTTAGGCCACCTCCCACCTGCACCTAGCCAAGCAGTCAGGAATACAATTTGCACTGGTTTGTTTTCCTATTGTTGAAACAATGTGTTTCCTTCTGATTGTTCTCAAGCCTTTTCTGCCCAACCAGAGTGAAAACACCTTGAGTACATGGACTTTGTATTTGTTGGTTTTTTCCCCCCTCTTGAGACACCTTGCACATCAAATCCCTTAAACACAGTAGGTATCCGCAAATGCCTTTGACAGATGGACTTAGACACAGCATTTTGGTTTATTTGTTTGTTTGGGAGAAAGAGGTCAAGAGGGCTCAGCCTCTAAAAGCATTTTTTTTGTTCCTAGTGCAGCCACAGTTTTGAAGCTCAAGCAACAATTGCCACCACACACAAGGAGAAAGGATTTCTGTACATTTTTGTACATTTAAAAATTGGCACTGCTGCTTTCAATGCAGCCCAGCTATATTTCATGCCGATGGCATGGTGGAAATGAAGAGAAACAGCAGAGGCCCAGAAAACACCTCTAGTTCTTCCCCATTCCTGAATTCTCTATCAGTCCTGACATCTGGCAAGAGAATATTACTCTGGCGGCAGTTCTGTAAGCATATTGCAGAAGCAAGGTCGCTGTTGCTATCAGATTAACCCAGTCCTCCTAGCCTTTGTGTCTAGAGAAGCAGCGGCCGTCACAGGGCTTTGGGGACGGTTTAGGAGCAGAGCTGACAAGAGGAGCCCAATCCTGGCAGCTCTGTCTCCAGCCCAAATCAGATCTCCTAAAGGGTGGGCTGAAACATAGATTGTGGGGTCCCTCCCAGTTTCTGATTCAGTAGGTCTAGGCTGGGGCTTTTGTGATTTGTGTTTCTAACACATTCCCAGAAGATGAGGCCAGTGCTGCTGTAGGGCTCTCACTTCGGGAACCACTGCAGGGACAGAGAGCAGAGCAGGGAGTCGCGGTGGATTACAGGATGGCATGGGAAGGTGGTGGGTCTGCCAGCCGTGTCCCGCGTGATGAGTGTTCTGGGTCAGTTCCAGAAACACTGAACCTGGCCGGGCACCAACACATCGACCAGCCCTGATGGAGGGCAACGGCCACACCCACCTGGAGGCTGACCAGGACCTGGGCAGTGGTGGTGACCACTTCTTGTCATGGCCTTTTTAAGAAGCAACAGTGTCCCGGAGTCCGTAGTCTCTCCAGGACACAAGCGGGGGGGGCGGGGGATGGGGTAATTGGGCGACGGGCATTAAGGAGGGCATGTGTTGTAATGAGCACTGGATATTATATGCAAACAATGAATCATGGAACACTACATCAGAAACTAATCATGTACTGTATGGTGACTATCATTACTAACCCAAATCTCATTGATTTTTTTAAATGAAAAAAAGTATATTGTTCATATTAAAAAGTGACACCTATTCGACTGAAAGTGATAAGATACAGACAAACAGATAAAAAAAAAGTTAGCCAACAAATACATATAACCCCATCACCAAGGAAAGGCCATGGGACATGTAGGAGATATTTCAAATCGTTCTAAAGGTTAGCAAGATGACTGCACTGCGGCTTCTAGTGGGGCTTCCAGCCTTGCAATTCTCTGATTCAAATTTTCTTTGCCTTTTGTTATCTACTGCATTGGATTTTGTGTTACCATTGGCAACCTCTTAATACCAGTGAATGACAGGTCCCAGAGCTACTCCAGCTCCAAGAAAGCAAAAACCATAAAAACAGCTAATGTGTGTATTTTCCTAATAGGGACCCAGTGATGTGAGCTGGGCAGATGCAGAACTCCTTGTAGCTGTGGCATTAAAGCCTTCAGCCACATTAAGGACAAGGAATGTTGTCATCTGTGGTTATTAAGGGTTCTGTGAAGGAATGGCAAAATAATCATAATAATGTTAGGCACTAAAAGCGTCGTATTTGAAAGACATGTGGGCACTTGGAAGTTTACTCTACTGTGGGGATTTTCTGAACCTGCAAACGTCGGTTTCAAAGACGGAAACACTGATGCTGGTCTGCAGGGTCCCGGCCAGAAAGAGCAGGACGTCTGTCTTGCTCCTGTAGTAGGAACAATAGCAGAAGTGTGGCTGTCTGCATTCGTTCAAAATGCACTCGCTTACCTCTGTGTTCCTTTGAGAAATATTCCTTGGATGTGAGGCAAATGAGAAGATTGCCTTTATCTTTCTCTGCTTCTAGGGTCTTACATTGCCTGGATTTTTTTTTTAAGATTCTATTTATTCATTTGACAGAGAGAGACACGATGAGAGAGGAAACACAAGCACAGGGAGTGGGAGAGGGAGAAGCAGGTTTCCTGCCAAGCAGGGAGCCTGATGCGGGGCTCGATCACAGGACCCTGGGATCATGACCTGAGCCGAAGGCAGAGGCTTAACCCACTGAGCCACCCAGGCGCCCAGGGATTTTTGATTTCTAAAAAGGAATGTGCAGGCAGTCCTCCATTCCCAGAATCTTATGGCAAGGACTGACCTCTCCTTCTTCCCCTGCCCCTCAGCATCTGTGATTCACTGTGGCCACAGGCACTGGTCAGTGTTGCAATGTCAGATCTCAGTGTATTTGACTCTGGTCGAGCCACAGATGGACCATTGCCCTATAAGCCCGCTGCGTCCTTTGAAGGGCAGCATAAATGTAAGCAAATGAGTGTGAGCAGGACAGTGATGGACAGTGAGGCTCTGGGAGCAGTCCTTGAAGACATTTGTCAGTTTCGCCTGGGGAAGAGCAGATCAGGTGTGAGCGTGGAAGAATCTGGGATATGTCCTGGAGATATCTGAAGGCTTATCCAGAGAAAGCAGGAGTAGAAATCAACTGTGTTGTTTCTTACAGAAGAACCTGGATTCATAGGGAAGGACATTTAATAAGCAATTGATTTATATTCCGAATGAGAACAAATCTGAGAATTAGTAGTGCTGAGAAATGGACTGGCTCTTCCAGGGAAATTGTAAGGTCACTGTTGCTGGAACATTTTTAGTCTGAATGAACACGTTTGTCATAAACATATGAACACATATGTCATAAAACATATTCCAACCCTGGTCAAAGGTTGTCGGCCACGTTCTTTAACTATTGGTAAGAGCTAAGGCTTTGTGATACCGAATCAGTCCACCACCATCCTAACCGAGCTTCCCACACCCTGATTCATCCAAGTCCCACTATTTCTATCAGAATGATCTATTCACCAGTGAGTGAACATCCACAACCGTGTCAAGCATCTTTGGGGACTCCGTATCGCTTGTCAGGGGACGTCCCTCCTTTGGAATACACCGCCAGCGGTCCTCTCCCTTCAACAGCGAGTCTCCGTCACCTCTCCCTGCAACATGTGCCTCTGCATTTCTCCTTTCTACCAATCTGAGGTTTCTAATCATCAGGCAGAACTCATATGCCCAAGGAAGCCAGACCTCATCTCTTTTCCACATGTGATGACTCCACGCCTCTGTCCTTTTCTGTATACAGATGCAGGTCTTAGAAGATAGAGACAGACAGACAGAGAGACAGAGGGAGACAGGTGACTTGACATCCTTCTCCTGTGTCTGTTTTTAAAACACATCTCAGAAGACAGGTTTTTCAAAGTCCTATCTTGTTTGTCTTTTGGACAATGGTAATTAGAAGTATTCTTTCCCCATGTCTACTGCAGGATGAAATTAGGTGCCTTTTTAGAATGGTAAGGCCAGGAGAGGAGGGGAGGGATCGGGAGGGAAGCGAGGAAACATCTCTGTGACAGTGGAAAGCAAGAAAGTATTCTATTTTGTTGTCTAATTCATGTGGATGGAGCCAGGCTGTCAGAAGCTGGCTTTTGGCCTGTTGGCACACTTGCCTACCGTGGGCCCATAGAGGCGAGGCACAATCATAGCTGGAACAGAAGTCGGGAAGGTACATTGTTCTCAGGATGTTTAAATTCTGGTACAACAGTGAACTCTCTCTCTCTCTCACCCCACACACCTATATACTAAGCTTAACTCAGAAGATATCATGCATAAGAATCAAAAATGCACAGCTTTTATTTTATCTTTAAGGGTGAGATGAGACTAGCTAGGTTTATTGTTTTGTTTTGTTTTGATTTTAGAATGAAGGAATTGAACAATTGACCAAAGTTCATGGGGAATTATTTCTTTTCTTTCTTTCAGGTGTTTAGATTCAAATCATCCTAATACATGCCATCTTTAGTTATAAAATATTTGCAAACAAATGCTCTGAACTGGGTTGTACTTGGTCATAGAGCTGTTCCTCAGGAGCCCACACATTTTAATTATTATTGAAATCTAATAATCTCCACCAGGTATTGATTACTTTGTAAGAATGATAATTTTACTTAGAAGGAATAATTTTTCCAATATATTTTCTATAGAATTATTTATATTGCACTTCATTACAAAGAAGTTTAAGAAAACTTGGTAATTTTTGGCTTTTAGAATGATTTATTTTTATCCACCCTTAAGCATTGTCTTAGATGTCTTACATACAGAATTCTTATAAAAGGCTTAATCCTTAAGGCATGGAAATCCTGAGATTATTTTAGGAGAAAATTTTATATTTAATGGAGCCAGCAAATCAAATACAATAAATTAAAAGAAATAACAGGACAAATGTTTGGCTTCTCGTGTTAAGAATTTTATAGTCTCTCGTCTTCATTCGCATTATTGAGTCTTGTGGTTTGTCTTGTGATTTAATATTAATTAAATTAAATGTATGCCTTAT
This sequence comes from Mellivora capensis, assembly GCA_004024625.1. Lineage (NCBI taxonomy): Eukaryota > Metazoa > Chordata > Mammalia > Carnivora > Mustelidae > Mellivora > Mellivora capensis. Next base: position 97,033 of record PISX010005180.1, on the reverse strand, counting down.
TGGCCTGCAGTTTTCCTTTTTTAAAATGTAGCATTTGCCCACTTAGAGCAAAGATGAGCATTTTTGCCCTGAGAGCTTAGTTTAGCATCAAAGTTTTCACTTGGAGGATTTGCAATTTGTATGTTACAAAATAAGTATTCTGAGGGAGAAACAAATAATATATTCTCTGGGAAAAAAAAAAAGCTACATGTGCAATCATTTAAAATTAATTAAAATTAATTGATTCTAGTAAATTTACGTGAGAGCAGAAATAAAGATATATCCTGACAACTTCAATCCCAGTTATTTTCATTTAACAATAGTTAAAACTGTATCTCCAGTTTAAGTGAGAAACTTAACTATTCTTAGAAAGCAGTGTATACACAGCACGATGGCAACTGGATCACCTTTTCCAAGAGTATATCTTATTTTTAAAACCTGTTATTAATTCTTGCAATATTGTTTTATAAATGCCACTTTTTACCTGCCTCTGCCTTTGGAATTGAGATGTGTAGTGGTGTAGCCACCACTTATATCTAGCTACTTAAATTTAAATGTAAATTAATTAAAATTAAATAAAATTTGGGGTGCCTGGATGGCTTCGTCGGTTAAACATCCAACTCTTGATATCAGCTCAGGTCATGCTCTCAGGGTAGTGAGATCGAGCCTCACACTGGGCTCTGTGCTTAGCAGTGAGTCTGCTTCTCTCCTCTCTCTTGCTGAAATAAATAAATCTTTTTTAAAAATAATAAAATAAAATTTAGGGGCGCCTGGGTGGCTCAGTGGGTTAAAGCCTCTGCCTTCGGCTCAGGTCATGATCCCAGGGTCCTGGGATCAAGCCCCACATCTGGCTCTCTGCTCACCAGGGAGCCTGCTTCCCTTCCTCTCTCTCTCTGCCTGCCTCTCTGCCTACTTGTGATCTCTGTCTGTCAAATAAATAAATAAAATCTTTTAAAAAATAAAATTTAATTTAACTTAATTTAATATTCACCCTTCAAGTGTTCATTAGCCGTATGGCTAGTAGCCATCATGATGGACAACACAGATATACAACATTTCCATCATCACTAAAAGTTCTTTTGGAAACCATAGCTTTAGGTCATTTATTTTCTTGGGGGCAGATGGGGGCCTTCATGTGGAATTACCATGTCCCAGCACTGCACTTGGCCTGTCTGAAAGAGCAACATCATTTATGACAGCGAGGGCTCTGGAGACCAGCTCCAATACTTACAAGCAAACTTGTACATCATTCTGAGGCTTAATTTTCTCTTTAATGAAATTAATATCTGCCTAACCGAGTGGTTCTACTGGTCAAATGAGATAATCCTTTTCTTAAAATCTAAAACAAGAAGCACTATGTATATACTATGTTTTAGTGTTATTACAATTATTTTGAAAACTTTGTATCTGGTTAAGGAACAATTAAACAAGTGGTATGATTGGTGCAGCTTCGCGAGTCCAGAAATATCCCCCCATCCTCACAGGGTCCTCCAATTTTCTATTACTTTTCTCTTTTTTATTTTAACAATAAATACTTATGAACCTATGTAATTATGACAGAAATAAAATGAAAAAATTCTATTCTTTGTAATATTTTGAATATTTTAATTCATTTTAAAGTTATATAATTCCATTAAAATATATGAAAATACTGAGTAGAAATTATAAAACAAATGTCTTCTATTCTGTCATGAGACAGAATCATTTAAAAAAATTTTTTTTAATCCATAAGCTTTTTAAAACATAGCTCATCTCTTGTTCTACAGACAATTTCATATTCTGTTCCCTTCACTAAAAATCCTATTATTGTAGGTTTTCTGTATTATTAGGAAGAGTTGTATTTATAGCTAAGAAATACCTTTTATTACAAATGCTAGAGACAATTGTAGATACTTTTAAACTATCCTATCAATAAATGAGGACAAAATATTTCAAAAGTGAGATGTAAAATATTTACTCAACTATTTTCTTATTTTTTAATATTTAGGTTATTTTTAGGGTTCGGGAGAACAGTGTTATTTTTAAAGGAGAACTTCTAATCTATAAGTGGAAGAACAAGTAACCAGTAGAGTCCTTTCTGGTTTATTGTAAGTTTGAATCCAATAGGAAGGTTCTTGGCTTGGGAAAAACAAAGCAGCAGCCAGTGACAAAGGGATGGGTAATAAAGACCGATCCATTGTCATACTGCAGAATAATTAGGTCCCTGCAGCTGAGACCCCGATTCAAGAAAGAGAGAAAAAATATCCATTTAAATCCAAAACCACTTATACATACATAACTTCAGCATATCCCATATGACATATCTCAGTTCCACTAGTATTTCAGGGATACTACTAAGAACAGTGGGTTTTTAATGCTAATTAAATTACTGCTGTTCCACGTGTGACATTTTAAAGCACCTGCTTAGTATATTTGTTACTTGAAAATGTAAAAATAGGAGTTTGATATAGAGCATCTAGAAGCCATCCGTATGCCTGCATGTCCATATGGCACCCTACACTTTAAAGAGCGTTCCTTGCCTGTTGGAGAAAGAGATTTTTCCTGAACTCCCAAGGGACCACTCATTTAGTGACTATTGTCCCTTCACCTTACCACACTGATGTTTCCTTAATGCACAATTACGATGTGCTCTATTGATTGTAGCAGCAACAACCTACTCAGAATTATCTCCATCCTTCTCTTATGACCATACAGATTTATTAAGCTTAACCACCTTCCATTTTATTGCTAACATTAAAATATGCAAATGACAAGTAACCACTTTTTTAAGGGTTATTTTTTAAGTAGATGGCGCAGCATCCCCTGGAAATTAACCATAATGTCAAAGTCAGTATTTTTAGACCTAAACGATCTATTACTGCTTTCTATCTACCAAACACATACAGAGGACTCACAAGCCGACATGAAAAATTAAACAGTTTATGAGAAATCTGTGATAACCGTGGTTTGGAAAATGAAAATCTCTGTCATCTTCTTCACCATGACTTTCCTACGAGATTGTTTCTTGCCTTTGCTAATTACTGCGAAATAACATTAACACCGTTCTCTTGCTGGCTGTTTAATATCGCAGTCAGGTAGCAGAATAGGATAACAGGCCCCCTGGAACACTGCAGGCGGGGACTGGAATGTTCCCTCTCTGTCTTGTGTCTTCTGTTTGCTGATTTCTGCACGTGCGCCCGTCCAGTGCTAGAACAGGTGAATAGGATACCAGGTGGCAGGTCGACAGAGTTCTACTGTGTGTCTGAGAAGCGCCTTGAGAGGAGTGAACCCAGGGCGCCATGGGAACACCTTGGGCATGTGGCCCTCTTAAGCCAGTGCCAGTGACCTCAAAGTGGGGATTCCTGAGCTCAGTCCTCAGAATAGGATCCTGCCTGGGCAGAGGTGAGGGGGTGGGGGTGGGGGTGGGGAGAGAGACCACAAAGGTGGAAATCAGTCCACTGGCTGAAGTCCAGAGAATGAGGCCATGGTCGTGCAGAGAGACAGTGGTAGGAAGGAACTGGGCCAGGCTAACAGACTTAGCGTGACAGCTGGGCAAATGTTGATTCTATCCTCTGGCCTCTGAGAAGGCTTCGGGATGTGTGCAGCAGTGACTTCATCTACTGATCTGATTTGCAGGGCAGGAAATCAGTTTGGAGAGTGACCATGAGATGCACAGTGGCTGTCAGTCCTTCCCCACTGAGATATCATTGTCTGGTGTTCATCCCAGGGACGCTGTGCTCTGGGCCGGGAAACTGATTACAGTTCAGAAACTGAAGACTGACAAGCTCGGGACTTTCAATGCTGTGAAGCAAAGACTCTTAGGGCGATTTTGCTGCCTGCTTGACATGACTGGAGCCGAGCATTTGTACTTTGAATCCGGCACTGGACTAGAAGCCTAGCAGGCACATTGCCGCGGGGCGAGCACCAGCCCGGCAGCTGGAGAAACACAGAGGCAGAGGAAATGGGGAGAGAAGGTTCATGTGCAGCATCTAGACTGAATCTTGGCAAGGTAGAAAATGTTAGGGAAGGCTACTTTGATGGAATTTTCCTTCCGTTCAGCGCAGCCTGTAAAGCAAATACTTTTATTCCCATTTTACAGATTAGAAAATGGAAGGGACAGAGAACTGGTATGCATTGAGTACCTGCCACTTATTATTAGAAATTTTTAATTTTTCACCCTTGAGGCTAAGGCTGAAATCCCCACGTATGGCAGAGAATCTGGGGTTCGTGTGAGTGAAAGTGCCACACAGATGTGTTCAACTCTAAAGCCCACAGTTCCCCACTCTTAGTGGGTTTCATCCTTTGCTAGGCACCAGCTTTCCCTGGAAAGCTTTTAAGAGATGCCAAAGCCTGGACCCAACCCCAGACCAATTACGTCGGCATGTTTGGGATGGACCCCAGGCTTCCACATTTTTTTTAAAGTCCCCTGTTATTTCTAAAGCACATCCAGGACTGAGAAATCCCACACCACTGAGAGATCTGAACAATCCTCTTCCCATTATCCATGGAAGCCCCCCAGTGGCTGCCTGAACCCACAGATAGTACCAAGCCCTGTCCAGACTGTGTCTCTTCCTGCGCGCACCTGCGATAACGGTTACTTCATAAGTTACACAGGAAGAGGTGAACAACTAATAAAATAGAGCAACTGTAACAATAGACTGTATGCAAGGTTACACCAACCTGGCCCCCTCTCACCCACCGCGCTTTCCTGTACCATAGTCTCCCTCCTCCTGGTGAGTATGTGAGGGGCGCCACGCCCGTGTGACGAGCCCAAGGGAAGGGAAGGACATAGGTGTTGGGATGCAGTGCTGGGCCACCACTGACCCTCTGACAGGAAGTCAGGAGGGCGGTCATCTGCCTCCAGACCGTGGCTGACTGCGGATAACTGAAACTGTGGCTAAGGGGGCATCTGCTGTGGGAGGATGACGGGGAAGAAGGAAGGAGAAGGAAGAATCACAGATAAGGCCAAAGTCTGCATCTTGGGCGAGGGGGAGAATTCCTCGGACGCAGACGGTGGAGTCGGGGAGGCGAGCCCGGAGCCCCGGTCAGGAGTGGGGGGCGGGGCGCGCGGACTTGGGGCGCTGCCACTTGGAGTCCGGAGCGAGGCTTCAGCCGGGTGCAGCCCGGCCGGAGACCGCGAGTCCTAGGATGTGCGGATTTTCCGCTTTGGGTTGACAGCGAATGGCCCCGATTTAGATGAGGGCGAGATTTTAAGAAGGCCAAGAGAGGAATCCCCGCGTAGTAAGACTCACGTGTAAAGAAGAGAAACCAGAAAAACTCATTCTCGTAGGGAGTGTTTAAAATGGAAAGGTGCGGGGCGCCGGGGTGGCTCCAGCAGTTCAATGTCTGCCTTCAGCTCAGGTCAGGATCCCAAGGTCCTGCGACTGAGTCCCATATTGGGGGGGGGGGGGGTCCCTGCTCAGCGGGGAGTCTGCCCCTCCCTCTGGCTCTGCCCCACTGATGCTTGCGCTCTCTCTCTCTCTCTCTCTGCGGCAAATAAAGCAATAAAATCTTGATAAAAGAATAAAATAGAATGGAAAGGTGGAGTTTAAGTCGAGAATAAAGGTAAACTGACTAAAGATGCCAGTGTGAGTCAAGATAGGAATGAATGTAGCCTCATGAGGTAAGGGGGAGACCCAACCAAGGGGGCGATATCCCCATCTGACTCCTGGACAAAAAGGGTCCGAAGGGCTTCATTCACACAACGTACATCTGTTGGGCCTGTAGTGCATCGCTAGGCGCTGGTTGAGGGTCTGGGGCACATCACCTAACAACAGAGACAGAGATCCATGTCCTCCCACAGCTGGTGCAGCTGACAGGAAACATACAAATGAACTAAATAGCATTTAGGATGTGATCTGCTAAGTGAGGAGGGGAGAGGATGAACGAGGGATGGACAGTCCTGAGGGAGGATCCATCCACGTATTGAACAGAGTGGACCACAGAGATGTCATAGTCCATTCAGTCACAGTAACAAAAATACCACAGACAAGGTGGCTTAAAACAACAGAAATTTACTTCTTGCAGTTCTGGGTGCCGGAAGTCCAAGATCAGGGTGCTGGCAGATTTGGTGTCTGGTGAGCGCCGGCTTCCTGGTTCATGGACAGCCGTACACTCACTGTGTCCTCACATGGCAGCACGGACAAGGGAGCAGTCTAGAGCCTCTATAAAAATGGTACTAATGGCATTCACGGGGGCCCCACCCGCAAGACCGAATCACCTCCCAAAGTTTCCACCTGCTAACTTCATCACCTTGGAGATCAGGTCTCAACATACTACTTGGGGTGGGAGGCACAAATACTCAGTTACCAAGGAGTGGACAGAGCAATGACGGGCAGAAGATGAGAGAAGGACTCCTGTCTCTGTGTGGGGAAACAGCTCTAATCATTTGTTATTTGGGGTTTTCTGCATAGACAGTCTTGTCACTTGGAGTCCTCAGTGTTCTATATCCTTGTCAGCACTTGGCGTTGTCAGGACTTTTTGCTTTTTCCACACTAACAGGCATGTGGTGGCATCTCAGCACGAATCTTATTTGCATGTCACCGACAGCTGGCAACGTTGACCATCTGTTTGTGTGCTTTCTTACCTTTCTGACTTTTGATGAAGTTTCTGTTTAATTCTTTTCCCCATTCAGAAACTGAGTATTGTGTTTTCTTGCTGTTGAGTCCTCAGCGTTCTTTATATATTATGGATACAAGTCCTTTGTTAGATACGTAATTTGCAAATATTTTCTTCTGGTCTAGTTTGTCTTTTTATTCTCCTAACAGTGTCTTTTGCAGAGAAAAATGTGTTTATTATGATGAAGTCCAGGGAATCAGCTTTTCTTCATGACTCATGCTTTTGGTTGGGTCTAAGAAGCCTTTGCCTAGCTCCACATGAGGAAGGTTCTCTCCTGTGCTTTCTGTGTAAAAGTTTTATAGCTTTTACATTGTATGCTTAGGTCTTACATTTATTGTTTTATTATGGTAAAGTATACAAAACATAAAATTTATATAACCATTTTTAAGTGTATAGGTCAGTAGCATTAAATACATTTCACACTGTTGCACAACCATCGTCACGAGAACATTTTCCATCTTCCCAAACTGAAGCTCCATACCCATTGAACACCAACACCCCATTCTCCCTCCCCCCCAGCTCCTGCAATCACCATTCACCAATCACTTTCAGCCTCTATGATTTTGATTACTTTAGGTACCTCAGCTAAATGGAATCATACGGTATTTGTTTTTTTGTGACTGTCTTATTTCACTTAACCTAATGTCCCCAAGTTCCATCCATGTTGTGGCAGGTGTCAGAATTTTCTTCCCTTTTGAAGCTGAGTACTCTTTCTTTGTACGTATACACTACACATGGCTTATCCATTCATCTGTCAATGGACACGTGGGTTATTTCCACCTTGCATTTACTTTTGAAGTCTAAAAAATTTATCTTTTTCACTAATTCTGGTAGAATTTCTATCCTCTTGTCTTGTAATGATATTTTACTGTTACAGAATTCAATTTTCTTGTATGTCTAGCAATAAGATACTTACATTCCTTTTTTTTTTAAGATTTTTAAAATTTATTTGACAGACAGTGATCACAAGTAGGCAGAGAGACAGGCAGAGAGAGAGAGGAGGAAGCAGGCTCCCTGCCAAGCAGAGAGCCCGATGTGGGGCTTGATCCTAGGACGCTGGGATCATGACCTGAGCCGAAGGCAGAGGCTTTAACCCACTGAGCCACCCAGGTGCCCCAAGATACTTACATTTCTTTTTTAACTTACCACCAATAACTGAAAAATGAAATGTACATTTATAGTAAAGAGTATAACTTTGGATGAGTAGATTATTCTATAAAAATAAAGAATGATTGCAATTAGCTCTTGCAATAACTTACAATTAAAAAACTAAAAGACCAGTAACACCACTGATTTGTCACTACTTCCATGTCTGGCCTTAGTGGATGCAGATTATCAAAAATGGATTTCCCACTGACTACCACTTGAAGTTCCTGAATGGCTGGTGTTCAGGTTTCCCATAGTTTCTTTAGGTATTTCTGTTTTCATAGTATGTTTAGAATTAGAATAAACATGCTGAGTTGAAATGTTAACTTCTAAATTTATATCAAATATGTATTTATATATAGAAATATTATAAATAAATATATATGTATACATATATGCATATATATACACAGCAACTATATACATATGATGCATATATATGTATCATAATTTCATTGAACAAAATTCAAGATATGCTTTATGCTAGATATCACATTGGTCAATGCTAGTTAATACATACTCCTAAATATTTAGCTAATTATCAGAAGTTGACTATGGTACTAAAGAGAATAGAGTTCAATGATTTATAATTGTATAATAGGTTAGGAAGAAAGAAAAATCTATGGATACTATCACTGGAGGAAAAACACTTCTTATGAATATTCTTTAGCTTATTTGAAAGGTTATGCTTTAAATAAAATGTTTGCCAGAAATTCATAGCTAAAATATAAAAACAAAACAGAAAATGAAAAAAAAACACCCAAAAACCAAAAAACCCATCAACTTTATTTTCATGTTTCATTTTGCTTATTCCAAGAAATTCCTGGACTAAGTATAAGGATAAGGATAAACACATTCCAACTACCCTACTACCCATAAGTGGCAGGGAGGCAAGTCATGGAAACTGTGTTTCCGAATTGAAAAAGACAGTCATCTCTGCTTGAGGCTGAGTAGAGCTACTGTTTAATCCACAGGTAGAACTCTTGCTTGCCCCGAGAGCACCTCGTAGGAACAGTTAGAATATCAGAAGAACTTGGGGCGCCTGGGTGGCTCAGTGGGTTAAAGCCTCTGCCTTCAACTCAGGTCATGATCCCAGGGTTCAGGGATCGAGCCCCACATCGGGCTCTCTGCTCGGCAGGGAGCCTGCTTCCTCCTCTCTCTCTCTCTCTCTCTGCCTGCCTCTCTGCCTACTTGTGATCTCTGTCAAATAAATTAAAAAAAAAAAATCTTAAAAAAAAAAAAGAATATCAGAAGAACTTGCAGTGACACTTTTCTACTTAGGATATTTCAGTTCCTGTCACCTTTCTTAACCACTTAGAGATCAATGTACACATTTGTAAGAATGTTGCATTTGTAGATTTACATAATCTCAGGAGAGTCCCTCCCCAGTTTCTACGAGAGCAACGTTGTTTCTTTTGGAAATGCTGCGTCTGTCCAGATAAACAAAAGCCAAGCAGTCAGCTACTGCATACTGACCTTGTAAAAAAAACTCCATAATTTGGAATGTTTCCTTCCCTAGAATTTCTTTTGAGGGTCCCAGATGAGATTAGGTCTCCTTTTCATCCCTGCCTGGCTAAGACACACTCGGGCCGACTTTCAAAAACTATGTAGTTTATGGCAATTTCAACTTCGAAACTTCCTTATCCTAAGACACTACAGGGAAGAATTTCTTAGGACCAAAATGTCCCAAATATAAATGGTATAAATCCTCAATAAGAGAACTGATCACGCCTTTGGGATTTATTATATTTTACTTAAGGGCAGTACATAAATATGGTTTTGTTTTTGTTATTGTTTTGACATTCATCAGAAACATGTCCTTAAATTTTCTCTGGATAAACAGAGAAATTGTAAACACATGCGGATGACTCAGTTCCCTCTCGCTTGTATCAGATCCCCAGTCAGCTGAGATCAAGGTAGTCTTATACCCTAAAGGAGTACTGACAGGTAAACAGGTGTGTAAAATTCAGTGGGGCACAGGCTGGTAGGAAAAGTTCAGGTGTCATGGTTCAGGGTCACTTACGGAAAACTTTGATGGAAAAAATACACTTTCCCAAGAAAGTGACGTGCAGAGGAGCGAGAATGTTGTAGGAATCAGCTAGCACAAAAGAGGGTGGAAGAAAAGTCCCCAGAAATAAAGAAGTTCTAATAAGAAGATTGAAAGCCAAGGTGAGGTCTGGAGCATTGAGCGAATGGAGAATTCGGATACTGGGCATCACAGCGCAGGGAGAGATCAGGATATAAACAAGGGCTCCATCTACACTGTAATTAGAATGGAAGATGGAAAAAATGTTTGAAGACCATTGAGAATTGAGGGGTCGTGGTCCTGACACCACAATGATCCAAAGTTCGTGATGGCTCATGGATGGAAACCAAAGGAAGATTAGAAAGACTCACGGCTGCAGACCTCCCAAGCAAAGTAATATGACGTCCAGTAAAAGCTTCTAAAGTTTTCCACTGAATTCAAAACTGTAGATGCTGGAGGAGAGGGGAAAATTGAGGGACTATATAACTCTGTAACAATTTAATTGGGGTAACTGCCTGTATTGGAAGTATATAATCTGATAATTTTGGCGTATGTGTGGGCCTGTGATGCCGCCATCACAATAAGATAGTGACCATCTCCATCACCCCTAAGATTTCCCTCATCCCCCCCTGGTAATCCCTTTCTCCTACACCTCTCTCCCGTCCTGCATCTGTAGGCAACAACTGATACGCTTTTTGCCAATGTAGCTTACTTTGCATTTCCTAAAATTTTATATAATGGAATAATGATATGGTATGTACTCTTTCTTGCCTGCCTTCTTACACTCAGCATAATGATGCTGACATATAGGTCATCGAGATAGTTAAGGTCACCCGTGTTGTAATATGCATCAGTAGTTCATTAATTTTCATTCATTCCATCATGCCGTAGACCACAGGTAGTTATCTAGTTACCTGTTGGTGGGTATATGGGACATTCCCTGCTTGGGGCTATTAAAAATAAAACTATGATGAGTAATTGTGTGCAAGTCTTTATGAATGTAGGCTTTAATTTCCACTGGGTAAATACTTACAAATGGAATAGCTAGGTCATAAGGTAAATATATGTTTAACTTTTTAAGTACTGCCAGACTGTTTTCCAAAATGGGCACACCATTTTCCATTCCCATCAGCAGTGTGTGAGGGTACAGTTCCTCCACGTCTCTGCCAACACTTGGCGAGTGGTCAGCGTTTTAAATGTTAGCTATCACGGTAAGCGTGTGGCACGATTTTTGGTTTGCATTTCCCTAATGACGAATAATGGTGAGCATCTTTTCACGTGCTTATCTGCCATCTTTATATCTTCCCTGGTAAAGGGTCCATTCACATCTTTTACCATTTTTTAAAAGATTTTTATTTATTTACTCATTTATTTGAGAGAGAGTGAGAGTGAGTGTGAGTGGAGGGTGAGGGGGGCAGAGGGAGAAAGAGTGAGAGAATCTCAAGCAGACTCCATGCAGATATGGAGCCCAACATGGGGCTTGATCTCAGGACTCTGAGATAGTGACCAGAGCTGAAACCAAGAGTTGGATGCTTAACTGGGACTGAGACCCCCAGGTTCCCAGACTACTTTTTAATTAGACTCTTCTATTACTGAGTTTTGAGAGTTATTTCTATATTCTGGTAACATGTCCTTTATCAGATTTACAAAAATATTTTCTCTCAATGCCTGTCTCTCTGCCTACTTGTGATCTGTCTCTGTCAAGTAAATAAATAAAATCTTTAAAAAAAACTTACCTTTTTAGTTTTCTAACAGTGTCTTTCAAAGAGAAGACATTTTAATTTGGATGAAGTTCAATTTATCAGTTTCTTCTCTTATTATGAATTTGGTGTGACAGCTAAGAACTCTGCCTAATCTGAGATCACAAAGTTTTTCTCAGGGTGCCTGGGTGGCTTAGTGGGTTAAAGTCTCTGCCTTCGGCTTAGGTCATGATCTCAGGGTCCTGGGATCGAGCCCCACGTCAGGCTCTCTGCTAAGTGGGGAGCCTGCTTCCCTCTATCTCTCTGCCTGCTTCTCTATCTACTTGTGATCTCTGTGTGTCAAATAAATAAATAAATAAATAAATCTTTAAAAAAAAAAACTTGTTACGGGTTTTATGGTAGTTTAGGTCTAGTATCTATTTTGTGGTAATTGGCATGGATCAAGATTTATTTGCATGTGAATATCAAATTATTCCAGCACAATTTGTTGAAAAGACTATTCTTTTTTCAACTGAATCGCCTCAGCACCTTTGTAAAAAATCAGTTTTCCACCCATGTGGGTGTCTGTTTATGACCTTTCTATCCCATTCCATTGATTTCTTTTGTCTATCCTTATAGCAATACCACGTTGTTTTGATAATGATAGCTTCATATTAAGTCTTGACAGCAGGTAGTGTTGGTTGACCCAATTTGTTCTTTTATTAAAGTATTTTACAGATTCTAGGTAATTTGGATTTCCACAAATTTTGAAATCGATTTGTCAATTTCTACACACACACACACACACACACATACACGCACACACACACCAGAGGGGATTTTGACTGGGATTGCATTGAATCTGTAGATCAATCAGGGGAAATTGGCATCTTTCCAGTATTCAGTCTTCCGACCCATGCACCAGATAGATCTCTCCATTCTTAGAGTATATTTTAGTGTCTTTGTGTGCAAATTCCAACATGCCATGTGTTGGGGTAATTTGTCATGACCTGTGTTTTTCTGCTTCTTTCCATGCCTGGTAATCTTTGATTGGATGCCAGATATTGTGGATTTTAACAAGTTGGGTGCTAGATATTTTTGTATTTCTATTAATATTCCTGAGGTTTTTTTTTTAATCTGGAGTGCCATTATTTTATTTGGAAACCGTTTAATCCTTTTGTGTCTTGCTTTCATGATTTGTTAGCTGGGTCCTGAGCAGTTAATAATTGGCCCAAGACCAATCATTCCCCAACTGCTAGATGGGAAAACAGTTGGATGTTTCTACCAGCAGTTCTGGAAACAGAAAAGTTTCCTGTTTCCACCAATTTATGGGTGGTGGAAACAGATCCTGCTCCTGGGCCAGAGTGAATGCTAGGTACTATCCTTTTATCCTATTGCAAAGCACTTTCCTTGGATAGTCATCTCATATGTGCTGATCAGTACTCATTGAACATTCAAGGGCACCATCTAGGATTCTCTCTCAAGGTAGCTCTTCCCTCTTTGGAACACTGTTCTGTGAACTCTGCCCTCCTTGTTCTCCCCAAACTGTCCACTCCATCTCCTCCACTCAAGGAGCTGGTAGAGTTACAGGATTTCCCCTTCCCCAGCTGCAGTCTGGAAACTCTGAAGACAGCCAGCTTAGCACAAGTAGAACTCACCTCATTGGGAAACATCTCTCAGGGATCATTGCCCGACATACAGAATCTTGAAAACCGTTGATTCATTTATTTTGTCTGTTTGGTTTCTTTCAGGAGGGTAAGTCTGGTCCCCATTACTCCCTCTTGGCCAGAAGCAGAAGTGTAAGAGCATGTAGTTTTAATTAAATTCATAGAAATGAATAATAACACTGAGAGCTGCAGAAGTGAAGTGCTGGAAAGAGCCAGACTTATGAAGGGAGCTCTGTAACAATCCCAAAACGAAGTCAAGAAGACCGGGAAGTTTCAAAGGCCCTTTCCCTTGCTCTTTCTTAACCTTTCTGCTCCTTTGTATATACCTGAACACTTTCTTCTCCTCTTCTTGCTGATTTTAATTACAAAGTATTTTTAAGGGTGATTGGGTGGCTCAGTTGGTTAAGGGAGTGCCTTCAGCTCAGGACATGATCCTGGAGTCCCAGGATCGAGTCCTGCATTGGGCTCCCTGCTCAGCGGGGAGCCTGCTTCTCCCTCTGACCCTCTACCCGCTCATGCTCTCTCTCTCTCTCTCTCTCCCTCTCTCTCATTCTCTCTCTCAAATAAGTAAGTATTTTTAAGAGCAATGCTCAAGTCCAACTCATTCACGTGTAGAATGGACTGGTAAGAAAAACTGGAGATTTGGGAGAAACTTCCTTTTCAAAGGAATTTTGATACATTCTTGAAGAGCACAGGTTTTGAAGTCAGATAGACCCTCCTCATTTACTTTTTTGTCTAACTACTCATTTAATTAGCACCTTTGCCGGAGGCGAGTCCCTAACTTCACACAGATGACAAGTTGCTCACAGCTCTTGACTTCAGGGCAAGTTTAGTTACCTCCAAGCCCTGTCACTTCCTCACTCTCCGGCACTGTCAATTTACTCAGTCTGCCTAAGCCCCCAGTACTTTTTCTGTAAAACTAGTATACAGTCAGTCCTTCAACAACACAGGTTTGGGACAGATGTCTATAGGGGTCTACTTATACATGATTTTTTTTCAATAAATACAGTACAGCACTGTACTTAAGATTTTCTTGGTAATGTTTTCTTTAATCTAGCTTACTTGATTTTAAGAATACAGTGTTTAATGCAAACAAAATATGTGCTGATTGACTATGTAATCAGCAAGGTTTCCAATCAACAGTGGGCTATCTGTAGTTAAGTTTCTGGGGAGTCAAAGTTATATGCAGATTTTCAGCTGTGTGGGGGTCAGTGCCCCTGATGCCTATATTGTTCAAAGGCCAAGTATAAATATACCATACCAACTTCACAGTCTTACTGTGAGAATTAATTGGGGTACTTAAATAAAATGATTATTACCTGCCTGCCATACAGAAAATACTCATATGAAAAATAAGACTATATCCCTAAATTGGAATGCGTGCTAACAAGTATATTCTCTTAGACAAATTTAGACTCCAACCATCCAGGATAAATGTTTGTGTCACTGGATAGATAATTGACCTTTAAGTTTCTTTATAGCTTTTTAAATGTGTTATTTAACCCATTGTGAATTCCCAAATGTACTGGCATATAAAACCCATTGTGGGGCTCCTGGGTCGCTCAATCAGTTGAGTGTCCAACTTTTGATTTTGGCTCAACTCACGATCTCAAGGTTGTGCGATGGAGCCCTGCCTCAGGCTCCACGCTCAGCACCAAATCTGCTAGACGTTCTCTCTCTTTCCCTCTCCCTCTGCCCTTCCCCACCATTCATGTGTGCACACTCTAAATCAATCAATTAATCAATCTTTAAAAAAAAAACACATTTTACTATTAGACCCTTTTCTCTCTATACCTCGTCTATCAACCTACTTGCATTCAGTGTGATTTTTTGCATTTTGTTCTTTAAAATTTTAAATATGTAGATCTTTACATGTATACTTGAAATGCATGTTATTCTTACTTTAATTGTTTCATTTAATTAATTCAATCATACTAATTTAATTTTATTTAATTAATCTCCTACTAGAAGCTTTGGTTGGATTTTGACCTATGTTAGTATGCTTTGTAATTAAGCATGTGCCTTGCCCAAGTGTTGTGCATGGGATTACAGAGCCAAAGATGAGGAGGAAACTTGGAGCATTTTCTGAGTAGTTAGTGGGGAATGATTCTGTAACTGTAGAATTAAAAATGAGGGGAAAAAAATAACAATTAGTCTATATAAACATGGACTCTGACATGGAAAATTGTTCTACAATTAGGAAATGCCAGGGATTGATTTTCAATAATTGTCCTTCTTTGGTGTTTAATTTAAGAGCATTCTCAATTTAAAGGTCATGGTGAATTGAGTGTTTCTGGATGATGGTCGATGAGAATGCATATGGAAACAGCTATCGAACCTACCTATGGCTTAAAAGATTAGGGAAGGGAAAGAGGGGAAATATTCTAACCCTGCTATTCAGTCTTAGGGAAGTAAAGTATATTTTACATACTGCTAATTAAGAGGAGCAGATTAACCAAAAACAAAAGTAAAGGGTATTAAGATCGGAGAATGAAGTTGGTGGTCTTGATGATTGGTCAAGTTTAGATTTGGAATTTTTTACCATGGGTGGCCATGTTCTACAGGGACTGCCAGAACACAGTTGTGTAGAGAAAAAACATGCCTCCACTTATTAGCTTTTTATAGGACACCCAGAATTAACAGCAACCTTATAATGTGTGCCTTTTGTTTTGTCGTTGCCCTTCCTTCCACAGCGGAAGTGAAAGAGAAAGAGAAAGAAACAGCAGCTTTCATAACACCATAGCTTCAGAGGTGCGCTTCGGGAAACGGAGCTGTTCTGACCCCCAGCGTTCAAGGCAGGTGTCAGAGCAGCTGGAGAACTGCCCGTAGTTGCCAGATTTCAAATGATCTGTTAGGATTCGCTCGTACCCTGACGCTTAGGGACTAACGGGCTCTTTGACGCAGAGCCACATAAAGAAAGAGAGAGCAAATTGGGAAATCGGATACTACTACTGAGGCCAACTGAGCTTGCAAATATTGTTTTCTGCAATAAAAATCACAAAAAAGTAGTACATTTGCATGCATAGCCTTCGTTGCCTGAATTTCACATGCACTCATATTTATATTCTGTGCTTCTAAAATAATTTTTAAAATAAATACAATTTTCACAAGGTAGAATAACCATATACTTCAAAATGTCCTGGTTAGAGTACACACACACACACACACACTCACACTCACAACACAATGCAAATTATTTCACAAATAGAAAAGCCAGCATTATTGTCTAGGCTGACCACTAAATATTTATTATCAAAGATCCTCCAAAACTTTGCATAAGCAGTTAGGAATACCCTTAGATTTAGGTGTGTCCTTAAACTAGACACAGGGAATAATCGCAAACCTGAGGGTCTTGGTCCAGTCTACTTTTACATTGCACTGGGGCCTTTAAATAAATTGTATGGAACTAAGCTGAGTCTTGTCCTTTACTCATTCAGAGTTTAGTTCCATAGAATAGAAACTCCCAAATACCCTACCCAAATATTTTAGGCCATGAAAATAGAATGTCAACCTCCCAAGTGACATCTAAGACCCTGACAGGTGGGATCGCTTCACTTTGGAGAAGAAATGATGTCCCCAGATTGTATAATGCTTTACCTCTTCTGAACCCTTTTATCTACTGGTTCTCCTCTGACTCCCTGGCAGGTGTAGTCTTTCATGCCCTAGCCTTAGAGCCACGTGGCTTCTCCTCTCTTTTCTCCTGGATGGGAGGAATGAGAAATATATGTAATGCTCCTGGATGTTCTGTACAGAGACGAAGATACCCTGTTTTTAAACCCATCCATTGAAGGAAGTTCTGCAGCCTCTATCCACACGCATTCAACAAAGTAATCAGAAAGGTGTCCCTCACACATAAGCCCACTCTGTTCTTATTGTATCTTTCATTGGCAGTGAAGAACATCTGGTCCCTCCTCTCTATGCCACTTTCCGATGCCCTCAGGGTGCCTAGACTGGTCCCAGCTCTCTGTTCTCGGATGAACCCCCCCATTAGCTCTCACCTGTATCCCTCCTCCATGATGGCCATTTCTATGCAGAGATCCCATACTTACAGGAAAAGGAAGTTCCCGCTCCATGAATTATTCTTTAAATCCCTTTCAAAATAATCAAGCCTTTTTATTTCATGCAGGTAAGCCTCCAAATGCAGTGCTTCTGAGTCAGGTTACCAGGTGAAGTTCCATCATCCCTATGGTGAGGTCCAGGCCCTTCCTGAGAACGCATTTGGGCTGGGGAAGACATTGAATGCCTTAAAATGGTGGTTACAGCTACACCAAGGAGTGTATACTAGGGGAAAAAGTCCCTTTTACCTCTGAACTGATCCTCATTAGTTCAAAAACAATATGGCGACTGTGTCCTCTGTTCTTCACTCATTGTTTTAGGGAAGTCCCCTACCCCCAATTTCAGGTATCTGGAATACATTTGCTTGCTTTACTGTATATTCTGACTCCATATGTCTTCTTTTGAGCTTTTCAGTTCCTAGGTTAGTCAGTGAAGTTGGTGCCGAGCTGTTCAACTCCATTCTCCCTTGACAGAGGCAGGGATAGTCACCAGACAGGATAGCATCCCATCTCACGATCTCAGGGCAGGGGTGGGAGCACAACAGGACCCCACCTTGGCTGACCTGTGAATCCCTGGCCTCTGATGCATCCAGGGGTTCTCAAATTTCACAACACATTGAAAACACCTGGGAAATTTTTTTAAATATACCAACGCCTAGTCTTATCCAAGAACAACTGAACTTGAATTATGGGGCTAGGGCCCGGGCATCTGTGTTCTGTGGCAGTTGACCAGGAAAATCTGCTGTACAGTAATGTCATGTGAGCATTCAGTATTTCCAGCCACTGGGGGCCCCCGCATCATAAAGCAGCCAATTCCATTTTGTACTCAGAGCAAGGCTGTCTGAAAATGCTTCCTTAGGTGCTACTGAAATCCATAGGTCTTTTGCTCATGCTAGAAGAGGAATCCCCTCCCCCACACAGTGCACCCAAGGGGTAGGAAACAGAACTATTTACTGTAAGAAGAATCTGTTTATTGGAATCCATAAAAGAAATTGGACAGTTACATGTACTTCTTGTTCTCCACCAAAACCAAGTGTTGGAATGTGACAGACCTAGTATGACTGGCAGGAATTTATTTGAGGAAGGAAAAAGATACCATCCATTTCTACAATTAAAATTTTACCCTTTTCCCCTGCCAAAAACTCCATACTGATTTGACTCAAGTGGAAAAGAGCAAAGTTGGTTCATAGTAGTTATAAATAATACACTGTATGCCTAATTCCTTTTAAATAATAAAAGACATTTGTGTTATTTATATTTTACCCCAATTAAAAATAAAAAAGGCAAAATTATGTGAAGTGCATCTCATTAGTATTTCACTATTTTGATTTTTCTGAAGTTAGAAGTTGGTCTGCTATGACCCTGGTTACTCCATAATTCGTAGTTAAAGCTTTTTTTATTGACACTCTGTTGTTATAACATGATATATATATACATATATATATATGTATATATATATATGATGGATAATCTGGCAAAGGAAGCATATTAAAAGTTCTCTATAATTTTTAGTGCATCTTGTTATTATTGTTGTTGTTTTTCCTTTTCCTTCCTGTCTTTTGAGGATGTCCTTCACAGAAGTGCAAGGACATTTACAAGAATTTCTAGGCTTCTCCATCAGCTGCTTAGTGCCTGTGGCTAATCTAACTGTGATATATGGTAAATATTTTCCCTTGCAGGAAAAGGGCTTAGAGCTATTTCTAGGCATTGATTGAGCACATTAGACTAATATTTATCCATTTGAAACTTTGGGAATTGGCCGTACATCATTTAATAGCTGTGCACCAATTATAAGAAGTAACTATATGTAAGAATTTCAAAAGAATTAAGTCTGGGATAGAAAGCCTATCATAAGTGCTTCAGTGAAGATTAAATTTGGGAAATCTTGAGTTGTTCATGATACTTATTAATATTAAAAGACATGGGACGCCTGGGTGGCTCAGTTGGTTAAGTGGCTGCCTTCGGCTCAGGTCATGATCCCGGCATCCTGGGATCAAGTCCCACATCGGGCTCCTTGCTCGGCAGGGAGCCTGCTTCTCCCTCTGCCTCTGCCTGCCACTCTGTCTGCCTATGCTCGCTCTCTCTCTCTCCCTCTCTCTCTGACAAATAAATAAATTTAAAAAAAAATTTGTTTAAAGACATATGGTTTTTCCAATATTAGATATAAATGGATTTCTGTTGTGAACCCTGGAACTGTAGCCCCCTAAATTCCTACCGCTGCTTATAATTTGGTGTATCTTTTAGCAAAGACAGATGATGTGGAGAATGAAAACAGGGAGATGCCCCCACACTTGCCAATTTCATTATTTGGTCAGCCTGTATTCATCTATCACCTGGATGAGGGACTAAGTTCCGTATATTTTCCCTTTGAAATGAAATCGAGTAAGATAAACCATCTAATCCCATGCAAGAAATGGAGGACAAAATAAACCATTTTTTTAAATTAAGACAAGGAAAAGAAATCTATCTTTTCAAAAAAAAAATCTATGTTGGTATTGTTCTGTGAAGGACACATTTAAAACAACTTTGTAATTGGTTTTCAAAAATCAATAGGACTGGTTTTCCGTCTATGTTTTATAGTTTTTTTTTAAATTATCATCTTTATATATTCATGTGTTTTTCAAATTCTAAAGACAACATCTATTTTTATGATCAGAAAAATATTTTTATCATCAGAAATATAGTATCTTTAAAATCAAGGACAAAAAATTGCCAGGATTTCTAAAACTAAATTCACTTGAAGATAAGTAGAGCTATATACCCACTTTTCTTATGCCAGCTTCTTACCTTTTTCTCAACCTGTAGCCATTAAGATGAAAGCTTTTGATTCTAAAACCATATTCACAATTTCCCCTCACAACGATCCCCATAAAGACCAGAATGTCAGTGCTTGCAAAAAATATTTTAAGCCACTGCCTACTTACTGTTTTTGGCTCTCCTTGATCTCATTCACATTTTAGAGCATAAAGAGAGAAACATGTGCTGATTTTAGCAACAGAGAGTAATTATCTGTGCAATACTCATTTGAGGGGTGATTATAGTCTGGAGGTTTAATTTTGCATTTTTTGAGTGATTCTTTAAAAACAGTCTGTAAAAGGAAATTGTTTCTTGTTTTTGCTGTTTTCTCCTTCTTGGTATTTATTTTAAGATTCAAGTTCCTCCAATTATTTTTTTCCTCAGGAAGAAAGTCGTGCTCCCACAAACTGAGCACACAGAGCGGGTTAGAGGCCAGTCTGGCTTCAGTGCGCAGCCTGGACTGATGCCCCCATTCTCCTGTGTCTTTCCTTCCTTTTTCCTTTCTAGGGTGCTGTGTATTGACATGGAAAGACGCAAAACATAGGAAGTTGGAGAGAGTGAAATTTTAGCACAAATTCTGCATAATCCACAAATTGGCCAACTGCAAATATACTTTGTTCGAAACGTAATTGCGTTCAACCCTGATTAGTCACAGGTTCTGCATTGGCAAGTTCACCTACTCACTAAAAGTTATTTGTAATCAACACGTTTGGTCCTCCTTTGGACATGTTCAGACAGGCACAGGCTGGCGAAAATTGGAGTCCCATGAGGAACACGTTCCTGGTGGAGGTCAAGGAAGGGCCTCGCTGGCTTCTTATCTCAGCTCCCACGCTGTAAACAAGTGTCCTTTCCATGGCCCATTTAGTGTCATGTTTTCACAGTTTCCTGCTTTTTGTTGATGACTTTGGTGTTTAAAATGGCTGCAAGCACAGCATTCAAGTGCTGGCTAGTTCCTGCCCACGATAGGGCTGTGCATGATGTGCTTTAGGCAGAAAACTACATGTGTTAGAGGAGCTCTGTCAGGCAGGAGTCAGAGTGTCTTGGCTATGAGTTCAATTAATAAGTCAACAGTATGTATTAAATAAGTTGTCTTTAAACAGAAACACATATATGTTTATATAACATATAAAACAAGGTTGTCTATCAGTCCATTGATGAAAGTGTACCAGCCAGAGGCTCCCAGGGACCTAACCCTGGGTTTCCTCTGGAAGCAATGCTTCAGTATTCGCTCAGTCAGTGTTCAAGGTGGCTCGATACAACATAACTACCACAAATTACAAGAATTAAAGGTAGCCAAAGTCCATCACTTTGTATGGTACTTGTGTTTTGGAAAGTGGGCTTTCAAATCAAAATTTAATCATTGATTTATAATTTAAATGTATTCTTCTTTTAAAGAATATCACAGTTAAAGTTTTTGCAGACTAAGTATTTACGCTCAATCCTTCATGTCTTTGCTGCATTTTCTGCATTTTCATCCTTCAAGTTTGCTTAAAACACAGCAGAATGTGGGGGCACCTGAACAGCTCAGTTGGTTAAGCATCTCAGGTCATGATCCTGGGGTCCTGGGATCCAGCCCACGTCAGACTCAGGCTTTCAACTCAGCGGGGAGCCTGCTTCTTCCTCTCCCTTGCCCCCCCCCCCCAAACTCATGACCTCTCTCCTGTGGTCTCTCTAATAAGTAAAATCTAAAGGAAAAAAAAAAACAAAAAACGCCACACACACAACAGAATGTGTGTTGACTATGTTGACTACACTGATCGAGCCGGAAACCATGTTAAATACAGGATCCAGACAACCTGTTCCTACAGGACTCAAAAATGCAGACACAGAAAGACCCATTTCCCCATATGCAGGCCGTGTTGCCGTATGGTTTCCACAGAGCGGCCTCATCTTTTAGGATACATTGTACAAGGTAGTCCCGTTCATGCATTTTTCACCGGTTGTAGGAGGAAATTAGAGCATGGAATCCACCTCTAGGTGTAAAACTTACTATTCTACTTCATTTAATTCTAAGTTAAATTTTTTATTCTTTTCCAAAACACTTTAATATTAATAACATCCTCTGATGAATCTGGTTAAGCTGGAAGTGAAAACAATTAATGTTTCAAGAGGACGACTAGCAGGGTAACCCTCAGGAAAGCATTGACTGAGGACATTTGGTGCACGCTGGGGTGGTGACCAAGACAGACGCAATGCTTCCAACAACCCGGGGATTTCTTGGCATGGAAAGTTATAGCTTTTATTAAAAAAAGGCTTTGATGGTCTCTACAGGGTAGTGAGTAGTCCAGAAATTCATAAATTTGACCTTTTCCTTCGGAATTATTATATAACTTAGAGTGGCTAAGCTAAGGCAAAATTGCGTGTGTTAAGGTTAATCACTAGAAAATAAAAGTGTTAGCAGTGGAATGAGTTGACATAGAGAGTGTTATAGAAACATTTGATTAAAACTGATATAAAAACAGTAACTTTCAGGCCAGTTTTAAGGGAATAGGGACCTGGACTCTTTTTTTTTTTCTTCTTTTGGTGGACAACTTAATTCTCCCTCTGATGCAAACAAACATCGAGGCAAAACTTGAACACACAGTGAACGCACTGTAGGGACTGCCAGGAGAGCATGAATTAAATAGAAGAAATCAGGGAGCACTATATTAAATTTTTCTCTGAGAACAGATTATCTTTATAGTGTTTGCACTCAAAGAAATAAAGTTGGAAGGCAATAAACTTCCAGTTTCCCTTGGTGATCTTGGCCCAGCTCTATAGACTAATCTACAAATGAATTGGCAATCATATGTAGAATTGTTTTCTTGGAACAAGAACTTGAAACTTCTGTATCTCCCTCCACGTCTCGTGTTGATCTTTGTGCCACATAAGAGAAGTGCTAATAGCGTGTCCTTGCTGCTGAACTGGGCATTCCAAAGAGTATGGTCCATAGCCTTTCTGAGCCCTTTGGCGTAACTGAGTACTTAAAACAGCAAAATGGTGGATTATTCATTCAATTCCTTATTGTCTGTTTCACGCACAAAAATGTGAATCCTCTGAGTGTAGATGCGCCTGTCTAGTTGACCGTTATTTTTGTGTCACTTAGAAAAGGACTCACCCATGATATGTATTCAACCTAGAGTCCCTGAAAGAAAAGTCCTGGGAGCAGAAGTCAGAAAAAGCACATTTTTGGTGGCAGCAAAGTTGAAGTTTGAAAATAAATGAAACTTAGTTTTTAAAATGTCATTTTCTTATTTTATGAGTCTTGCATGACTTTCAGGCTGAAGTGAAGCTTTTTGATAAAAACCCATTTCTAGGAATGTGTAAGCATGAGAACATAGGCTCTTACATGTGTTCTGATATATTGTTGATATACTCCTTAATAACTCCCTTCCATCCTGTTATCCTCCTTGCTGTCCCTGGGGAAAGGAGAAAATCATAATCCCATCCCTTCTTCCCGAATACCAACAGGGAAACCCTCCCAAGACAAGTGAAGAGAGCCTAGAGTCAGTCCCAGGGCTGGAGCTGAAAATAATCAGAAGTTCACTGAGCGCCCACTGATGGTATTTACACACCCCATTTCCAGACGTGTTTCCGTCCCCTTCATTAAAGAGTCAGCATGATTCACAGGAAAGTAGTGCAGCTCGAAGGCTAGCATGAGTTGTAAGCAACAGGAAGGCTGGTTTAGGGGCAGAGAGTTGAATCACAGAAGTCGGAATCAGGGGGACAATTTTTAAAAGATCGAAGAGGGAAGGACATAAAATGCACTCTGTGGGGACTACTGAAGAGGTAGAGAGGTGCCTAAGGAAAGTACATTATGAAACAATTTCTTATTAAATTTTACCTCTAACGTTCTTCAATTAATGATGAAAGCAGGGTGCAGTGTAACTGTGCCAAGATTTCCATTTGAGAGCAGACACTTGAGGCTTTCTGATGTTAGACCTGTATGTCATCCGATCCCAAGGACAGGAAAACATGTCATATATATATGCACACACATATATTATATATACATATATATATTCACGAAAGATAGATCTAACTCTAATATTTTCTGTTTTATGCTCTAAAATATAGCGTTGCCCATTCCTTTTCTATTGCCCACACATTACGTCTTGATTCTCTTCTGCTCAGCATAACGTATTTTTGACCTCTATAATGCGTGTAGCAGGGAGGGAGCTATGAGGAATGTTCCCTGTCTTTGGTGAGTTTACCTCATCCTCGGGAAATGAGAGGAGCAACGGACGGCTGTATCTCCACCCCACGCATGGTTCCTGCTACGTCAGTGATGGGTGCAGTGCTGTGGGCGTCGAGAGAGAGGGGTTCTGGGACCTGGGGCTTCAGGGAAGACGGCGATGGTATGGTTTGCTTCAGCTAGGGACTCTGGATAAAATGCATTTCAGGTCAAAAGAACAGAGCTGGCAAATATTTGAAGGCAGAAATTCCAGTTCCTCTCAAAACATAATCGTGATTTACCTGGATCCCTGTGTGTTGACAGGAAGTAGTTTGAAAGAAGATTGGAAAATCTCAGCAACGGGCTCTGGGTTGTTTAATACTAACCTAAGGAGCTAGAAATTTATTCTGAAGGTCATGGGAATTCACTGGGTAGATGAGATTGATAAGAAAAGTCACTAGCGGTTTTTTTTTTCTGTGATTTATGCTTTTTACTATGTATTCAATGTTAACAAGGTGTCAAAGTTATAAAAGCAGTATAATGTACACATAATTCCTACCTGTGGCGTGTATAATTTTAAGCATGTGGAAAAGTAGAACGTAAACACATGGGGAGAGCATGGGGTGTGGCAGCCAACTTTTTACTCCTTCCAATGACACATTACATGGAGAGCTGCTAAATACATCAGAATCGTCTGAAAATCTTCAAGGCACTCATTTAAAAACAAAACACAAAACTATAGCTAAAATCTGGTGTTGATAATTAAATGTTGATGACCTAAACTCCCAGGAACCTCACAGTTGATCACAAATGTCCTCTGCTCTTAAATATACCATTTTCAGAGAATCAAACCCAGCTCTATAAAATCAGGGCCGGTCAACAATTTACCCCAAATCTTTCCAAATAGATATTTAGTCATTGGGCTTTTGGTCTACATAGAAAGAAATGATACAAGGGGCATAATATATATACCTTTGAGCGTGATGATAGGGTATTAGTGACCTGTTTGATTCTGAAAAGGGCTGGACCACTGACTTGTTACTAGAAGAGTTACTCTGAGAAAACAGTATCCATCAAGTTTGGAGCTGCAATTAGTCCTTTTGGAAGTTGCTCACTAGGAGGGACTTGTGCCAAGTGTGTGTCTTTGTGGCTCTGATACCAAACAAACTATGTGATGGGTCTCAAGTTCCCGCAGGGGCTCTGCAGCCACAGATGGTCAAGGCCAAGTCTCTTAATGATAAAGAGATTTGGCTTCTCCATTCTAGTGTGGCCAGGTGACCCAGAGTCCCCTTCTCTAAGCAGGGAAACATGGCATTTACTTTCTATTACAATTTATATTCCCCAAAGGAGAAGGCAAGATGCTAAAAGGCAGTCAGGCACTCGCTGGCTGGATTGTCCTGGATCCAGCATGTTGGAACCTGGACCATAACAGAATGAGCCATGTTGGCCTTCTTGGCCCTGAAGCCCATGTTTGTGGCTGATGAAAATTTGCACAATTTGTTATTGGATTATCATTCCACTCAGGGAGGAAGGGGACCTCTTAAAGCGTTACCAGCAGATGAAGTAAGAGAATTTGCCTAGTAAAAGTATTGGCAAAGCCATCAAAATGGTACACATTTTGATAGGAAAAAACAAGAGTTTTTCTGTTGTTTCCAATAGACAACGAGATTATGTTACCAGCAGCCCTGAGAACAAACTGATTTCAATTTGCAAAGGCTCCTGATCCCTAATGAAGGAATTTTAACTCAATTGCTAATCAACTAGATGCAGATACAATAGAAGTGATGCATGGCCCTTCTGTTCTGAAAAGAAATTCATTTCTCAGTTGTTTAATGATGCCTTGAAATCTGTAAAGTGGTGTACACGGAAAGCTGTTATTTTTCATAGAAGGCAATTTCTATGACCTAAAATATAAACCTTGTTGAGATAATTATGGTTTTGTCACTAAAACCCTTATTTGCCAGATTATCCCATTTTTGGACAATGTTTTGCAGGCTTAGAACTCTACATTTGTGTATGAAATGCTTGTTATTTCCAGGTCATTACTATATACTTTTTCCAAATATTGGACTTCTTTAAAAATTTAATGAGATATATAACAGACTTTACTGGCACTGGAATAATGAGATATCACACAAAGCTTTGAATATAGTATTGTGAATATGATGAACTCTATCATGTAACAGGTTTCTTAGCCAATAAAAAAAAAAGACTATTGATCATTGAGTGATAGGAGCCAATAAGTGGATTTTTCTCCTTATTAATTTTTTTAAAGTATTTTCTCTAGGGGCTCCCAGTGGCATAGTTAGTTAAGCATCAGACTCTTGGTTTCGGCTCAGGTCATGATCTCAGGGTCATGAGATCGAGCCCCACATCAGGCTCTGTGTTCTGCACAGTGTGCTTAAGACTCTCTCTCCTTCTGTCCTCTCCATCTCATCTCTCTCTCTCTCTCTCTCTCAAATAAATAAATAAATCTTTAAAATACTTTTTCCAAGTGGACATAATTTTTAAATGCTCTAAAACCAATTTTAAAAATTATCCAACATCTTGCCTCCAACATCTTATCCCTAAAAGCAATGAGAAATTTTCAGTTACATTGAACATGTACTTTTAAAAATACTTTGAAATGTCTTCTTATTTTTCCTTTTAGAAATGAGTGTCCCTTGCTCTGACTGACAATCCAAACTTTCCCTTTTGACTTTTTGTTTTTACGCAGGTAGTTAAGTAAAATACCACTATACTAAAGAACGTGCATCCCTTTGCCACTCCCTCATTCCGAAGTCCTCTGTCCCCCCCTTTAGTCATTGCTTCCTTCCTCTGACAGGT
Organism: Mellivora capensis; assembly: GCA_004024625.1. Taxonomy (NCBI): domain Eukaryota; kingdom Metazoa; phylum Chordata; class Mammalia; order Carnivora; family Mustelidae; genus Mellivora; species Mellivora capensis. Next base: position 70,109 of record PISX010005180.1, on the reverse strand, counting down.
GTGTGTGCCACCCCTCAGCCCACAACAACCCTTCCATACTGTTGCCAGTCATCCTTTCATAATCCAGTCTCTCCAGACCCCACCAGCCAAGAGTTATCTGTCTGGTCCCATTACAGCACAATAAGTCTAAAATTTCAAAGCTCTCCTTCTTCGATTCTGGCAGCCCTCGGAGTATGTTCCTCAGGCACCTGAGTACAGATTCATCTAGCTGATTGCACACTACCCTGCCAACCACTGCAGATTCGTCTAGACTGTCCCTGCTAACCTCCCTGGGTTGACATGATGTCAGAGTCACTTGGGAATCTGAAGCATTGGGGCAGGAATGAGGGTGATGAGAAGAAGGGGGGCTGCCCACTTGTTTTATCCTCTTAGAGGGGTCCCAGAGTTGTAGAGCGCATGCCACCTGCTTCACAGATCAAGATAAAAGCATTGTTTCCCACTTCCCTTTCTTCCCAGGACCCAGCACGTGTGTCAGGGAACTGGGTGGAAGAGGGGTCACTGGGCTATAGTCAGAATCACCACTGCCCCCAGTGCTTCCTTGTTGTTCAACCCCCCCAAGCCCCTCCCGCTCTGTCCCCCCAGACCTCTGCAGGAGGTCAGGTGTACCTCCCCTGGGGCCCAGGGCAGGTGCTGCAGGGAGTTGCAGGCGTGCTGGGCTCCTCCTTAACCGCTGTTACCACTCCTCACTGCTTTAGGATAAGGAAAGGCATAAAGAGCACCTATCGTGGGCCAGGCAAGCTCATGGTATCTTCTGATGATCATTTTCCATAAGACATGCCAATTCTGGGCCTTTCCTTTTCTGGAAGAGGCTGCCATCTTTATCTAGTTGATTCTCTTTCCCTCAAAGCCACTATCTCTCTCTCTCTCTTCCCCCTCCAGAACTCCCAGAATAACTGGTGAACTTGGGCTCCACCAAGAGTAGGGTAGTGATCATGGATTATCAGCAGCCCCCTTTGTTTTCACCCTACCACATAAACATACTCTGAGGCAAGTACAAAGGCCTTGGCTACCATCTTAGAATTGAGAAAAGGAAGTTCAAGTGAACAAAATAGGCTCAGCCCATCGTCCTGCCACAGGCATCTGTCTCCCCCTTAGGACTATAAGATACTGAAGCATAGAGGAGCGTGCTGAGCACAACGGGGCTTCTGCCAAGGACCACACCTGATGGGTGGTGAATTCTCCATTGAGCACTTGGTCAATGGAAACTCAAATATCGCACATGCTGCAAGTCAGAATGTGAAAGAACAGTTATCCAGGACTGAACCAAAACGTAGACAATCGTCACCTGAGTGTGTGATTTTTAAAATAAAATATGTAAATTGACATTTTAGGAAATGGTATGTCATTTTAAATGTATTGCCACTGGAAACCAGTGAAATGGTAGTCTTTCTTCTTTCATAGAGAGTCAGGAAGAAACAGATTTGTTTTGACTCTTTTTCAGAGTTGCAATTGGGAAAAAGGTAAACAATGTTGATGACTCAGAACTTGCCCACTTTTATGTAGCATTTTCCAGTGATCACTAAGAGAAACTCCAAATGATTATGTCTAGCTGCTGGCAAGAATATATCTTTGCATTTTGAGCACAAGCACAAACTCATCTTTAAATGCCTTTTGACAGTCATGCACACCTTGTCTGAGGTCTTGACAGAGAGCAGTCACAAAGAAAGACATGTTCTCACGTGTTTTAAGATCTGACGATTTTTTTAACAGATAAAAGTTTAAAGCATCACTTTTTAATTCTATCCTTTTTTTTTCCATTTGCCTTTTTTTCTGGTTTTATTAAAATCTTAATTTTCATTTCATACCTTTCCACATGGAACCTGCTTGGCACCTTTTTGGGGGTTTTGTTTTCAGCAAGAAAAACAAAATCATTTCAGGGTGTTTCCAGAGCCAGCACTTGGCTTACCGGAAACCTGCAGGGGCAGACAGTCAGCCTTGCTCGCGTTCCCTCTGGGAGGGAAATGCTCTTCTGAGAAGGTGACTCCCCTCTGCACTCTAGTCTAATGACAGCTGAGATTTTAAATTAGCACATGCCACTTTAATACTCGCTGTAGCACTCAGCAGCATGCTCGTTGCATTAATCAAAGTGTCACCTTATTCCATCAGTGAAGGGCACCCCTCATTTGGGCAGGGACTCAAAGGGACACCGGAGGACTTCAGAGGAGCTCAGCCATTCCAAGGATGTCCCTGCCTTGCGTGGCCCAGTGCTGCGAGGATTTACAATTGCTTTGGATAATAGTCCATATGGAGATATTTATTTGTTTATTAAAGCGTGTTAACCTAGCTAGCAATTGGAAAATGGAACTGTTCAGCAGATTTATTTCCTGTAGTTTACCGAGTCAGACTAATTTATCACAATACTGAGTGCTCTAATTAAAGAGAGAGGGCAGAGCTGCTTTTGCATCCTTTATGACATGTCATTGCATTTCCATCTCCTGATCAAAAAGGTCGTTGAGAACAACGACATGTATTCCTACTATCTTCCCCAGAAACCAGGCCGGTTGTCCTGGAATTATCCCATTTAACCAGAAGCTTGTTCTAATTTAAAAAGAAAAAAAAATGTTGAAAACATTTCCTGTTTCTAAAAAAGGTAGGGTCCTAAAGGAAAGGCTTCTATTATTAAAACTTGTTTCCCCATTTTGTTGATGGTGTTTTTATACTGTCTGGAGTGCCCTAGGTTGGTGTTTAAAAAAAAAAAAAAGACTTAAAACTCCAGCTTGCCAAGGAAGAGCCCAAGTGGGAAATACTTCAAAGATCCCTGGGGAGGGGAGGGAGGTGGAACTAAAACATTCTGACTTGCTGCCCGAGCACAGGTCCTCCTGAGGCCTGCTGGGGGGAGCCTGAGCTACCGCTGTCCCCCCTGCATGTTTTCTGCAGAGCTCAGACCTCCTGAAGGGGCTGTGGGGACTAGCTCCAGGCAGCGTCTGCTGAGACAAGCCATACTGGGGTGCATTTGCCTGGAAAAGTAAAACATTGTGTCTCATTGTATTGTCCTGTAGGTGTTGAAATTACAGTAGCTACTTAGTCACACCCACCAGCCCCCACCCCACCCCCTCCCACCAGGCTGGTGCTCCGTCTCCTTCCAAGCTAGAAGCTGAGGGAAGGGTAACCGCTCATTAGGTATCGCTATAGCGGGAGACGCACTCATCCGGGGCTACCTGTGTGTGCTTAATCAACTTCTGTTTTGAAGTGTGCACTGTGTGTGTGTACATGTGTGTGGCCTTCCTTCCTTCAAATACTTCACTGATTCCCACTGTAAAAACTTCTACTTGGGACCACCAGTAGGCAAGAGTATCATGAAATGGATGTGTACTTTGTCCATTTCTTTCCAAGCCTGGAAAGTATCTTTAAAAAAGTAAATAAATACAAGCACACACCAAAATGAAGGTGAAATTTAAAAGTTTTTTTTTCTTCAATAAGTGCCATAATTGATATAAAGTCCATGTTTATAAGCTAGGATATAGGTATTACCACTCCTCATAACTTTTACAGCGTGCTTTCCTTGTGCTAAGTGCATGACATTTGTTTATTTTTTTAAATTCTTATGGTGTTATGTTAGTCACCATACAGTACATCATTAGTTTTTGATGTAGTGTTCCATGAGTCATTGTTTGCATGTAACACCCAGAGCTCCATGCAATACATGTCTTCCTTACCACCCATCACCAGGCTCACCCATCCTCCTGCCCCTCTCCCCTCTAAAACCCTCAGTTTGTTTCTCAGAGTCCACAGTCTCTCATGGTTCATTTCTCCCTCCCATTTTCCCCCCTTTGCTTTTCCTTTCCTTCTCCTAATGTCCTCCATGTTATTCCTTATGCTCCACAAGTAAGTGAAACCATATGATAATTGACTCTCTCTGCTTGATTTATTTCACTCAGCATAATCTCCTCCAGTCCCATCTGTGTTAATGCAAAAGTTGGGTATTCCTCCTTTCTGATGGAGGCATAATACTCCATAGTGTATATGGACCATATCTTCTTTATCCACTTGTCTGTTGAAGGGCATCTCGGCTCTTTCCACAGTTTGGCAATTGTGTCCATTACTGCTTGCATTAGGGGTACATATGGCCCTTCTTTTCACTACATCTGTATCTTTGGGGTAAATACCCAGTAGTGCAATTGCCAGGTCATAGGGTAGCTCTATTTTTAATTTTTTAAGGAATCTCCACACTGTTTTCCAAAGTGGCTGAATCAACTTGCATTCCCACCATTCCCAGTGTAAGAGGGTTCCTCTTTCTCCACATCCTCTCCAACATATGTTGTTTACTGTCTTGTTAATTTTGGCCATTCTAACTGGTGTAAGGTGGTATCTCAATGTGGTTTTGATTTGAATTTCCCTGATGGCTAATGATGATGAACATTTTTTCATGTGTCTGCTAGTCATTTGTATGTCTTCATTGAAGAAGTGTCCGTTCATGTCTTCTGCCCATTTTTTGATATGATTATCTGTTTTTTGGATGTTGAGTTTGAGAAGTTATTTATAGATGTTGGATATCAGCCCTTTGTCTGTACTGTCATTTGCAAATATCTTCTCCCATTCCATGGGTTGCCTCTTTGTTTTGTTGACTGTTTCCTTTGCTGTGCAGAAGCTTACATTTGTTATTTCACATTTACTATTATTATAATTGTCCCCATTTAGGACATTAAAAAAAAAAAACTGAGCCTCAGAAATTAAGCAATTTGTCAGTTCACACAGCCAGTAGTGGTAAAGCCAGAACTGAAACCCAGACTTCTGTCTAAAGCCTGTGACCTTGAGCCCTCTGATAGCCCATGTGTTCCATTGAGAAACTGGTGGTTTACTTTTCCTATATTGTGGGCAAACAGCTCACTAAAAAAAAAAAAAGTGGTTTAATATCATGTCTAATCACAATATCCCAAGTATACACTGTTCAGGCTCTAAATCGCATGTTTTTTATTTCTTGACTCTTCCTTTAAAGAGATTTTCAAAAATATTTTATTTATTTATTTGACAGACAGAGATTACAAGCAGGCAGAGAGGCAGGCAGAGAGAGAGGGGGGGAAGCAGACTCCCTGATGAGCAGAGAGCCCGATATGGGGCTTGATCCCAGCACCCTAGGATCATGACCTGAGCCGAAGGCAGAGGCTTTAACCCACTGAGCCACCCAGACACCCCAAAGAGATATTTTAAAATAAAAATAATTCCATTAAAATAGAGCTTTACTACTTCTTTTTTTCCTTTAGTTTTTTTTTTTTAAGATTTATTTATTTATGTATTTGATAGACAGAGATCACATGTAGGCAGAGGGGCAGGCAGAGAGAGAGGAAGAAGCAGGCTCTGCAGAGCAGGGAGCCCGATGCGGGGCTCGATCCCAGGACCCTGGGATCATGACCTGAGCCGAAGGCAGAGGCTTTAACCCACTGAGCCACCCAGGCGCCCCACCCTTTAGTTTTTTTTAAAGCAAATAATTTGAGTTTCATGATAAGGATAAGGTATCTTGAGAGACTTAAAACCAGTATCTTTGGGGCACCTAGTGGTTCATTCAGTTGAGTGTCCAACTTTTGGCTCAGGTCATGATCTCTGGATCAAGACCCAGAGCTGGGATCTGTGTTCAACATGGAATCTGCTTGAGTTTCTCCCTCTGCCCCTCTCCAACTCTCTCTCTAAAATAAATAAATCTAAGAAAAAAAAAATCCTTGACTATTTTCCATAATTCGCCAAGACCCCCAATAGCAATTCTTAAAAAATTTCACTTCACTACGATTGAAAATTTGGGTTCCCTGGATATCTGGTTTCACCTCTGTAAAATATTTTTGTTTGGTGGTTGTCAATCTTAGTGGATGAAATATTTTCAGTGTCTTTTAGAAACAGTTCCTGTGATTCAACTCAAATTCTCGAATGTTAGTTAAGGCTGAGATTCAGTAATACATTTCCCTTTCTCTTCTTAAGTCCCCTAGATTGACAGTGCCACTTAGGCATGTTTAAATTTCAACTTCAGAATAGCTGACATCACATTCAAATTTTAATCAACTATCTCTGTGCACTCTTTGGTATCCGTAATAGACGTTGTCATGAAACGGCTCAGAAAGCCTTCCTTCTACATCCTTCCAGCTGACTATCGTAGCAATGTTGGCCTTATGCTACGGCTTCATGGCTCAGGAAGCCAAGGCTAGGGGACAGGCAGCGATCTGTCACACACCAGTCAGCTACGAAGTGGAGAACCTGAGACTCCAGTCCAGCCCTTCACACTCCATATTCCAGCTCTTCATGTATCCTGTGGAGGTATGGTAGGCATCCAGCACTTTTGTGAGTAACTTCATCTTTCTCAACACCACTTTCCCCACCCCATCCTCCTCCCCAAACACCTCTCCAAGGCTAAGATTCCCTTGGAGAGAATTACTGTTTGTCTTCTCCATCAGCCCTCCTTTTCTAGATCGGAAGACACATAATCCAGTCGTATCACCCATTTCCTGGATAGCTCACAAAGAATTGTTCTAATCTGTTTATATCTTTTTATCCTGGTGAAAATACCTCAACAAAAGGACCATGGGGCATTTTATGACTTGCAAAATTGCAAGGATTGATGCAAAATCGAGCAAAGGAGCCAAAGCAAATATATATTCATTAAGGTATACTTGCAATTAGAGAGAGCTGAGTGGTTCTGTGCACTCTGCTTGAACATGATAAAGGACCGAAGATTACTTTAGCATCATTGCAGACAAAGCTACTTAAAATACTAATTACACCACCAAGGAGCTTTTCTTTCTCATCCTTGTATCTGACAGGGCCAACTTTTCTCCTGAAGTTTTCTTTCCTGGTCGTGGCCCATTCGTCCCTTCAGAATTTGATCACAGAGTCTTGCGGCAGCGTCCTAAGTGAAACCAGATGACTAACCTCTGTCTGGGCCTGCAAATCTAAGGCAGGGATTGGCAGATTTTCCTATAAAGAACCAGATAGGAAATATTTTTCCGCAGGCCATCAGTCTCTGTCTCAGCTTCGGCCTTGTTGGCATAGCACAAAAGCAGTCCCAGGCAATCCTGAACACATGAGCTTGGCTGGTTCCAAGAAGACTTCAAGGACACTGAAACTTGAATTCCGGGTAATTTTCCCTTGTCATGAAACAGTATTCTTTTAATTTTTTTTCATAACCATTAAAAAAAAAAAAAAACCATGAAATTCCTTCTTAGCTTTGGACCAGCTTATCTACCCTGGGTCGAAGATGTCTGGGCTGGTCTTGGAAATGGCCAATTCTCAGGGACTGCTAGAGCAGGTGCGTCTCTCTTCAGTCACTGGTCTGTTGAACTCCACGTGGTGCAAGTCTATGAAACAGTGTCCCCTGATTTATAAATAAATTAAAAATCCTCATTTGAGAGAATCTGTTAGATAGTACTCTAGGAGTTTCCATTAGTACTACTTCAATAGATACTGGTAGATATTACTGCAAAGGTACGTGTTAATATTACTCTGATACTATTAGATACTACTACCTCTACTTCTGTTCTGGGCCAGTGACTCTCATTTGCACCCTCAAGAGTACACTCAGATGCCACAATCTCAGAAGATTCCATAGTCCTTAGGGCCCCTTGGTGATGCAGCTGGTTAAGCATCTGACTCTTGTTTTAAAACCACGGTCATGATCTTGGGGTCTGGGGGTTGAATCCCGTGTCAGGCTCTGCACTCAGCTCAGAACGTGCTTGAGATTCTCTCTCTCCCTCTCCTGCTGCCCCCCCCAATAAATAAATAAATAAATAAATAAATAAAATCCTTAGGGGAAAAAAAAGAAGATTCTGTAGTCCAAGAGAGAAAAGGAATTGTTTTGGAATTGTGGTCACTCTTGAGTATTTCCTGTTCAAGACTCCGAATATTTCTGAGAGGTCACATAATTGAAGTTGTGAGGAAAGGATGATTCGAGACTTAAGCAGAGAGAGCTCTTGCTAAGTGTTGGGCCCTAAAGCAGCATCATGTGACCACTGCAAACATTATCTACATTTCAAATGCATTTTCAAATCCACTTTTATGACTACTCTCTTAGGCATTTTCAATACATGTAAAGTACAATCTTCACAAAAAGGCTTGTGCAGGAATTGTAAAACACTTTATATCTTTATTTTTAAAAGTCCTTTGTAATTGCTTGAGGACATTCCTGTAAGGAATATAGAACACGGGTCAGGATGCAGGGGAGGATTAAGTAGAAGAGGAGGTTAGGGTGTGTGAGTTGGAAAATATAATGAGAGAAGGACAAAATAGCATCGCGAGCAGCAAACAAGCACATAATGGGTTGACAAGCAGATGAGAAAGATTAATTCTTGCCGCTCAGTACCACTGCCCGTGAACCTGACACCTCCACCACCAGAAGTAAATGATAGCATTGTAGTTGTCTTTGCATTTTTATCAGAGAGAGTTATTAAATTGCATGTTTCACAACATAGGTTATTATCCTATCTATAAATGCTGCATTTTGTTATTATCATAAAGTATGCATTTGTTGTTTCTGTGCGAGGATCTAAGAGCGCCCTTCTGTGTTTCCATGGAGACAACACCAGGATCCAGTCCTCGGCGCTCAGATAAGATGCCTTCTGTGAACATGGTCAGATGGTAACCTTCAGCAGTCACAGCTGGGGGAGGGAATGGGTCATGCACTCTCTCTGAAATTGTGGGCCATAAATATTTACACCCAAATAGTGGAGGGTTGACTTTAAATTTTTCAAATTATTTTTTGAGGACCAGTGATTATGAGGCATAGTGCTAAATTCTGGGGATTAAAAGGTAACCCAAATGGGGGTGCCTGGGTGGCACAGTTGGCTAAGTGTCCAACTCTTGATTTTGGCTTAGGTCATGATATCAGGGTCCTGGGATCGAGCCCTGCTTTGGACTCTGTGCTCAGCATGAAGTCTGTTTGAGATTCTCTGTCTCCCTCTTCCTCTGCCCCACCCCCCACTTGCACATGCTGTTCTCCCTCAAAATAAATGAATAAAGTCTTAAAAAAGGGAGTTGAGGGAGATTTGAAGGGGAGATGAACCATGAGAGACTATGGACTCTGAAAAACAACCTGAGGGTTTTGAAAGGGTGGGGGGTGGGAGGTTGGGGGAGCCAGGTGGTGGGTATTATGGAGGGCACACATGGCATGGAGCACTGGGTGTGGTGCAAAAACTATAATTCTGTTACACTGAAAAGAAATTTTTAAAAAAGTTAAAAAAAAAAGAAAGGTAACTGAAACATGAAAATGTAACAAGCTTCTGCTCTTCAGGAATGTGGGAGTCTAGGAAAGGACTTGTCTGGAGAATAATGCCAGAATGAGCCTCTGTGGAAGTTTAAGACTGTATTTGCCATCCTCCTCAGGGCCAAAGTCACTGCAGGTGTATGACCCTAGAGCCGATCCACAGTGAAGCCTAGGCAAAACAAGGGTAAGGGACAAGACTCTTCCACAAGTCCCTGCCTGTGGCCGCCACCTCCTTCCCCTGGGTTCTTCATCCTCCCAGCAGATACCTGCCCACCAGGCAGCTATGTCTGGGCTCAGTTCTTCTGCATCTGCATCAACTGGGGGCAGTGGCAAGTAGTCTTGACTTAAAATATATGTATTTTATTTAATCAAATCTAGGATGCTACAGACTGTGTACCTTTTTGGTGTGTGCCTCTAAGAAGGAAAAAATGCCACCCATTGTAACTGTAGATGCCGTCAACTGTAGGACACATTTTGATTTCAGAGATGTTAAGATGTGAAAAAAAAAAGTTCATATTAGAATTAATGAACTCTAAATCTTGGATTAAACCCTTGAATAGGTACCAACTGAAGTTAACCTAATAGAGACTATAGCAGCAATAAAAATCATTCCTATTAGTGTAGTCATATAAAAGTTACAATGTAATCCATTTACATTTGTTTATTTCAGATAATCAATAAAAACTAAAATATGGCAAAGCCACCCTTCCAATGCCAGTCCACTCTATGCTGACTGCTAAGTTCTTCAGATCATTCTTATGATACTTTGTTATATTAAAGGATATCTTAGTTCTTCTTCATTTCTAAGACCCCAGTTGACAGACTGTGTCTCCCAGGGCTCAGACCTACACCCCTCCTCCCTTATCGTTCTTCTTCTCTTCCCTATTTACATCTCATTCTGGGTAGTTACATCTAGTCTTCTTAGATTTAAATATCCACCATATTCTGACAATTCTAAAATTTATATCCCTTTCCCTAACTTCTCCTTTGAACTCCAAAATGAAACCTCCAGCTGCCTCCCTGACTTCCCCATGGATGCCTAATGGGCCTCTGTAGTTCATGCTTCCAAACACGAATGCTGGATCCTTCTATGTCAGTCTTCATCACCTCCCTAAAGGAGCACCCCAGTGCCCAGGCCAAAGGCATCATCTCCAAGTCACCTCGACTCTTCTCTTTCTCTATACCACACATGCTACTAATCAGCAAATCCTAAGGACATTTCTTCAAAGTTCTTTCCAGAATCTGACCACTGCTTCCACCCTGGTCCAAGCCACCATTGCCTCTTGCCTGGATTATTGCAACAGCCTTCCACCGTATCTCCCTGCTTTTATGTTTCCACTCCTTCCAGGCTGGTTTCCAAGAAGATGCCAGGGGGAACAATTTAAAATTTAGGTCATATTATGTTCATCTTCTGCTCAAACGTCTGTGAGGGCTTCCTAGCCAAAGTAGTTGAAGTAGCGCCAAGAGCAATGGGATCGTGCCCCAGCTAAGTCCCTCACCTCGTCAAGCCATCCCTCCCATGGCCCACACCAGCCCTGCATACCTCAAATCTTCAAGTGTGCTTCCTTCTTGGGGTCTTTGTGCCCTGTTCCTTTTGTCTGGGCTTCTTTCCCAACTTCTGTATGCCTCACGCTCCACCTTCATTTCCATCCTGCTCAAAGTGACTTTATCTCAGTGGTCTTCTCTGAGGACTTGTAGGACTTATTACCAAGTGACTCAGGTTTACTCACTTACTTGGTAGTTTCCCAGAGTCTTCATCATGTTTCCTGTCTTGCCATCTTGAATGAAAAGTGCCATGAGGGCAGAGTCTGTCTCAATTTTATTTACTCTTGTATCGCTAGTGCCCAGAAGGCCAGGCTAAGTGGATGGCACTCCAAAACTATGTTTCAAATGAATCAATTATGATAAAAGTATATGGCTGGGTTCTGTGCATTGTTCATCGATTCCATTAGTTTATGGTTATGAAGGATCTAATCATTGGTGATCTAGAGTCTTTTAAGTAAGGTATACTCTATTGACATAGTATTTTTGTGCCTGATAGGAAATTCATTGGAAATATTGTATAATAATTTTAATTTGAGATGATTCTAGAATAGTCCAGAAGCTTCTGTGAAATGAATCGCTTATAGATTAGTACAGGAAAGGCTTTATTTAATTTTAATATTTTTAATTTTAAGTTGATAATGTGCTATGATACCTTTAAGATTAGTATTAGCATTCCATGGCATCGTTAAGTGAAAAGCTTATTAAAACTAATTCCTGGGGCACCCAGTGGCTTAGTCGGGAAGGCTGCTCACTCTTGATTTCGACTCAGGTCATGACCTCAGAGTCCTAGGATTAAGCCCCGAGTCCAGGCTCTGCCCTGGGCAGAGCTGGCTTGAGGATTTCTTTCTCCCCCTGTCCTTCCCCCAGTGCGCATCTGCACAGGCTCTCTCTAAAATAAATGACTAAATCTTTAAAAAAATACTAATTACTAAAAACAAATCTATACATTATTTAGTAATTGCTGTTTTATTTAGACATTCACATGGGCAGGAAGAGTTGTTCATCATCTAGCAATTGCATTTTTAAAATGGACATATGGCCAATTAATGGTGTTGAAGGTTTTTTTTTCCCCATCAGACTCATAATACAACCTATACACGTGGTATATAAACCATCATCTGCCTCTTCTGTTTTTTGTCAGAAATCAGACACTGCTGCCTAGACATTAGGGTTGTCGATTGGTATTCCTGTAACCTGCAGGTTGAATAATTTATTGGCGTTGTTGATTTGTATTAAGAGTCACCGAGAAAGTTGAAGTGAGCTAAGTATAACATATTCACGCACACTTAAACAAAGCCAACAGTGTAGGCTGTACCGAGAGGAAACCTCTTAAGGGCTCAGGAGATTTCATCATAATTTTGAAAACCATTGCTTCTCTGCAGAGTAACAGAAATTCATATTAGAGTTTCTACTAACTCTGATGGAGACAAAAATGCTTCTAGAAGAAAACCTTTGAAGGCAACAGTAAACAGAGACCGAGCCCCCTAGGGTTCTGGGTAATAATATTAACTGAGGAAAACAGCAACATTGTTTATTTGGGTCAATATTACTTTTTGTCTCCCTCTTCTTTCAATTTATGATTGCTTGCTCTGTAAAGGAAAAAAAATAGTGAAATATCAAAATTATAATCCCTTAACATAGTCTCTGGAAGGCTGTGCCGGCTTTACGACTCTGCTCTTTGGGCTGTTCATTTTTATAGGTGGGCGAGCTGGCTTCTCCCAGCCAGGTTACTGAAATGACAAGCAGGGGAGGAGCTGGAGTAGCCAGTCACTCATACTGTAGAATATTGAAAAGGTCAAATCCATATAGAATTGCACTTAATTTATTGATCTATGAAGCATTAAAATGCTGAACGCAGTGACTCGCGGCGTGAGTGTAACAGAAACAGGACTCACCACGACGTGGATGTGTGTTCTTTGCAATGATAATGTGAGGACCCCTAGCCTCTCCTCCCCATTAAATGATGTTATGGGAGACATTTATAGTCTCGGCTGGTGGGGTCAGTCTTACCACGAATGCTTAAAAAGGGTGTGCACTGCTGCTGCTCATAGAGATTTATGGAAAGTCGGGCAGGTTGTCTTGGCTTCTTATGTTTCTGAGAGCAAAACACAAGCCCTTGCATGCAGTTTTCCCTTCTGTAACCAGGCACAGTGTGATTTATAGTAAGAAATCAATATTTTGTCTTTGTCCCCCTTCCTGGCACACAGCTCCTAAAAACCCTTGGGGTTTCCGGAGTGGTGAGAACAGTGGGAACATACTCTGTTATAATATTTGTATATTATATAACCTTTTGTCCAAGGTTCCTAAAACAGCTCTGAAGGGATAAAGGTGAGAGGAGTGTCTTTTGTGATTCATAGAAAACCCTTTCAAGCACAACTGAGTTTATGTTAATGAGTATTAGCTTTTTGGAAAGCTCCTAGATAACCACCTTGTGGATGCTGGTTGCCAGGGGAACCAGCCCTGTGATTGGAGGGTTGGAACTTTCAGTCCACGGAGGGGAGAGGGGCTGGAGGTTGAGTTGATCACTGAAGGACAATGATTTAATCAATCATGCCTACGCAACAATGCCCCCTTGGAAGTCTCAAAAGTACATGGTTCAGAGAATTTCCAGGTTGCTGACCAGGTGGGGGTCCTGGGAGGGTTGCACACCTCAAGAGGGTGGGAAGCTCTGCACCCCTTTCCTCCATCCTTTGCCCTGTGCATCCCTCCAGTTGTATAATCTGGTTACCAAAGGGTTTCTCCTTGTTCCCTGAGCCGGCTGAGCAAATGGTCAAACCCAAGGAGGGCGTCCTGGGAACCTCCAATTTATAACCAGTCGGTCAGAAGCACAGGTGACTACCTGGACTTTTGACACCTGGAGGGGAGCAGTCTGGGAGGTGGGCCACAGGTGGGTAGTGTCGCCATCAAACTGGACTGTAGTGTGATGCACGGTTGGCGTCGGCAGAGAACCGAAGACTTGCCTGGTGTGGGAAAACCACCCACACATCTGGTGTCAGAAGTGCAGTTTTGGAAGTTATGGAAGAGTAGAGAAGAAGCAGGGTTTTTTCCTTTGCAGATAAATTAATTTAACTAATGCAGAGAATTAATCCCTAGCTGACTTCCTTACTTAAGGAATTACATTTTAGTGCCATCAGGAGCCAAACTGCCCTATTCCTTTGGATATAATCTCCTTCTTCTGGGACTTGAATTGTGTCCACCAGAAGATATGTCGAAGTCCTAACCTCCACCACCTGCCAAGGTGATCATGTTTGGAAATAGAATCTTTACAAACGGAGTCAAGCTGAGGTCCTGCTGGGTTAGGGTGGACGGACTCCAATCGGACGATGTTCTGATGAGAGGAGACCTAGAGAAGAGGCCGCCATGAGGCCGCCGTGAGGACAGAGGCAGAGAGAGGTCCCATACAGCTGCAGAGAAACACCAGGGATTGCTGGCAACACCAGACGCTCAGAGAGAGGCATGAAACAGACTCTTCTCCAGAATTACCAGAGGGGAACAGCCCAGCTGACATCTGAATTTGGGGTTTCTTCCCTCTAGAACCATGAGAGAATGAATTCCCTGTTTTCAGCCACTTCGTTTGTGGTCCTTTGTTAGGGAAGCCTTCAGAAACAAATGACCTCCACTTATCCGCCGCCCCCCCACTCACCTCTGAGAACTGGTTTAAACAGACCAGATGTGTGTGAGTGTGCAGGTTGACCCCCATGGCACACTCCTTAGTGTAGCTCCTGGAAAATCACATCCTAGAAGCTGATCCCCCATCCAGGGCCTCTGCCCACTCAGGGCTTTAAAATGCAAAGAGTAAAGTGTAAGGCCTGTCGCACATCACTTATATCTCTTGGACCCTCAGTTGTCTCTAGCACCTGTTCCCACAAGAGTGAATGTACTGGATGCCAGATGGAGAGAAAGATACTCTTGACGATCAAAGCTTCCCATTTCTCAAGGCCCGCTGTGTGCAGAGGCAGTGTGCACGGGGTGAGTGCCTGGGCCCCACTGACTCACTGCCTGGTTTGAGCCCCAAACTCAGAACTCGAGTGCCCGGCATGGGAAATGGGGCTAAGAGCCCTAAATCAGAAGACTGTTGCAAAGATTATATGGACAAATACATGGAAGCTTCTAGAACAGTGTCTGGCACTGGTGATAAGCTTCCAGTTAGCTGTTGTTCCTGACACTGCAGCAAATAAAACACTGTCCGCTCTTCAGCTCTTTCCAGGAGCTGAGAAGTCCTAGCAGTTGGAATGGAAAGCCTACTTGTAAAGAGAGACAAATGAACCTAATCCTCTGTTGTGAGTTTACCTGCTGAGCACATTGACTCTTAAAAGACAACTCTTAGTCAGTTTGGCGAAAATTGGACCCATACAACCTCAGCGTTAATGAAAGTTTCATAGTAAAAGCCAGAAAGGAATGGTCAGTTTTAGAAAGCAGTGGTCCAAACGCTAACAATGATCTGGCTGCTGGCTGACCCGTGTGTGTGGAGTGTGTGGAGAGAGGGTCGTGGACCCATAACAACGAGGATGATCCGTAGAAGGACCACAGTGAGGCTGTGGGGGCCCTAGGCATAGACCCCCGTGGAGCAAGGGGAACATGGGTCAGATCGACAACGGACCTGCTGAAGATTAGTCACCGCCACATAGTCCCCATCACCATTAGTCGTCACCACATAGTTTAGGCCTAGTTACAGTGTCTCACAGCTGTCCATTAATTACTATTAATTACTCTTAATTCCAATACCCATCTTCTGTGTGCCAAAGGCCTATAAGAATAATGTGTGGTATTCCATCGTGTATATATACCACATCTTCTTTATCCATTCATCTGTTGATGGACATCTAGGCTCTTTCCATAGTTTGGCTATTGTAGACATTGCTGCTATAAACATTCGGGTGCACGTGCCCCTTCGGATCACTACGTTTGTATCTTTAGGATAAATACCCAGTAGTGCGATTGCTGGGTCATAGGGTAGCTCTATTTTCAACTTTTTGAGGAGGGAGGGGGTCGGGAAAGGTGGGTGGGGTAATGGACATTGGGGAGGGTATGTGCTATGGTTAGTGCTGTGAAGTGTGTAAACCTGGCGATTCACAGACCTGTACCCCTGGGGATAAAAATTTGTTTATAAAAAAAAATAAAAATTTAAAAAAAAAAAAGAATAATGTGTGTTTTCCTTGTGGTATAGACCGTTACATAAAAAATCATCACAGTCTTTGTTACAACAGGCCCAGACCCTTGAGACTTGTTGGACCCTGATGCTTCATGGGGCAACAATTCATAGCATTTAGTCTTGTAGGGCTCAACTGTGGTCAGGTCAGTTTGCCTCTTTCCGGTCGTCATGATAATCGACGCCGCAGCATGCCTTGGTGTGGAGATGTTAAATGATCATAGTATAGTATCTGTAGATCAGTTTTTCTAGTAATTATGAGTATGCTTTATTTTTGTTCCTATTTTTAACAAACAGGCAGCTTTACATTATATTTAAAAAACTGTAAGAGCTTCTTCTTTTTTATTTTTTTTTAATCCTTAAGTGAGGTCTGTACCCAGTGTCACGGGTTTCTGGTTTTTGATGATGAAAGTCAAATCGCTAGTTGCACTCATCTTTTTTCTTTCTTGGAAGACAAATCTGATTCCTTTAAAACAAAAGGATGTTATTTATGGGCTAAAGGTCTTGATAGAAAGGATAACATCGACACATTTTCATAACGTCAGCCTCTATAATACCAGAGATTTATTCGCAGGTGAATGAATAAAACTTACAGCTGAGAAATGCAGTAACAACTTAAGCTAATGAATTAGGCCAGAATAAATTAGGAAAATAGTCATCGGATTCAAGCGAATTCCATCAGTGATTGCTGTTACACGAATCCACACATTCACACAGGAAACAGTTGGTGCCCAGACAGCCATGAGGAAAGGCTCACACTAACACTTAACATTACTTGATGTCTGCATTGCTACATAAATTAACCCTCACAGTTTTTTCTCACTCCCTCTTTTATTTTCTCAGATTATTGGTGTGGCATGAAATTTGGGAAATGAGGAAAACATGGTACCAAGCATTACCCACAATCTACAACCTGTATTTAACTGTTAGTATTTTTTAAATTGATTGTCTTTCTGCTATCCAAAAATGAAGTTTAAAAGATACTACTACTCTGGGGCACCTGGGTGGCTCAGTGGGTTAAGGCCTCTGCCTTCGGCTCAGGTCATGATCACAGGGTCCTGGGATCGAGCCCCGCATCGGGCTCTCTGCTCAGCGGGGAGCCTGCTTCCTCCTCTCTCTCTCTGCCTGCCTCTCTGCCTGATTGTGATCTGTGTCTGTCAAATAAATAAATAAAATCTTTAAAAAAAAAAAAGACACTACTACTCATTCAACCATTTATTTAGTCAGGACATAACTTAATGATTATCTCTTATATACTTGGGACCAGGCAAGACATCAGGAATATAGAGATGAGGAAGGTCAGCTCTAGACCTCAAGGAGCTTATAGTTGGTGGTCCTAAAACCATCTAATGAATCTCCTAAAGACAGGACAAGCAGAGTTGCAGTGACCCAGGGAAGACCATAAGCTCTGTGTAAAGGTGGGTGGTATGGGAGGGAGCAGGGAAGAGGGCGGATGGGACAACCATGCCAACCTTGCAGAGCATGCAGACACATCCTGGCTGTGCCCTGGCACCATGACAACTGTGAGGTTGGTGAGCCCAGGGCACAGCCACAGATCAGGGGGTGACCAGTGGTGAATGCAAGCAGGAAGGTAGAGCTACAGTGTGAAGGGCTGGGTGGCCCATGCTAAGACCTGTGGAGTTTATCCTATAGCTGTAGGGAGTCTGGGTTCTGACCACAAAAGGGAAGATGGCACTCCATGTGGCTAACTGTTACTGCCAGTTTTCTAGATGGCCAGTTGATAGGCACTAGGAAAAGCTCAAGCTAAAAGCTCCCACAAACTTCCTAACAGCCCCGTGGCAAGTGGTGGCTGCCATTTCTGTGACCAGATCTTCCTTGTTTATGTTGATCATAAGGAGAGACATTTCAGAACACATGACAGAGATGACCAGAGGGATTCATTCATTGTCTTTTACCCTCCCATAAAATGCAACATTGAGGAAATCTTGGATGTTATCCTCCTGCTCTACTTGCTCACAGAACCTGGGAGTCTACAATCACATGACTGGGCAGCACCCCAGGGCAGCACCCCAGGGCTGTCCAGTCCAGCCAGGGGGTCTGATGATGTAGACAGTCCAACTGAGTCCAGTTGAGACTCTCCCAGCAAAACTCTTGGATCATTTCAGAGTCCATTGGGTAGACAGGGGAATTGTTCTAACTCCTCCTCCTGTGGAGTTTTTTCTCCTCCTGCAGAAATTATGGACACATACCAGCATCCCATGGGATCCTCTTACATCATTCGGAACAAGGAGGGGCAGAATTAATTTTTTTCCTTTTCTTTAATAAAATCTAAAAAAATAAAGCAAACATCATCTCCAGGAAAGTCAAGTTTGTTGAAGGAAGTTTGCCAATTTTATAGGTCGTCTTTATTTGCTGCATTGGCACATCGATCTTCTCAGTACCTTACTTAAAACTGATCATGAGTAGACGCAAACTATCATGCCCCCAAAGAAGAAAAAATAAAAATGTCATGGGAGTGTTAGACCCTATGGAGAGCTGAGAGTGTCTCAGAGAAAGGTAGTATTATTTACTCCCCGTTTTAGAGATAAATAAAGAGGCTGCAAGACAACAGAGGTCCTGGGTGTGTAAGTGTGTAGGGCTAGGAAGTGCCCAGTTGGGGTCAAACCCAGGTGGTCAATCTTTTCTGCTACACCAGCTGCCCCCGCCTCCGCCACGTGGCTGACCCATGAGGCCAGAAGCCAGATCTGTTAGCAGTGGACCAGCATGGGCAGATGCCCGGCCAGGAACATGAGGTGAGGGACACATCCCAAGCTCCATCAGGGGAGCCATTGCCTTGGGGCTGCCCCAAAGGCCAGGGGAGACTGGAGCGGCTTCCTCATTTCAGTGTCCCACCTGATGGACATTCCCATGGTGGGAAGAAAGGGTCCCCCACAAGTTTTGTTACTGTTGCTGTTAAGTTTAAATACCACTGCTCCAGGTCAAAATCACAACCTCCATCTAAAGGGTTCACGGAGCTAAATCCCAACAGACCTTTTGGTGTAGAATGGACGGGGTTGGGTGAGGTTGAGAGCAAGAGAGGAAGGGGTTAGGGCTTAAACTTCCCATATGGAGCACAGCTAGGAGTTCATGATGGTGTTAAGAAAGACTGAATTTTGTCAGAAGAAAAGCTGATCTGTGGGGGGCGGAGGATGCCAGGTATCATCTCGTGTCATCCACATGGAAATGTCCAGACATCAATCATCACGAAGACACGAGAGCATCAACAGGAATGCTGTTCCTTTTGAAGACCTGTGTATGTTGGGCCCGTTTGGTGGACACATTCAATTCTCTCTTGCATATCAGCCTCCATGATCTGTCCACACAGAAATGGCATTTTTAGGCTTTTCAGCAGAGAGAATAGACCCCAGACTTAGAAACGTGGCATTAATATTAAAATACTAAATTTTCTGTTCAAATGTTCCCATTGTTTAGAAAATAAATTAGGAATGCCTGGGTAGCTCAGTTGGTTAAGCATCTGCCTTCCGCTCAGGTCATGATCCTGGGGTCCTGGGATCCAGCCCCATGTCAGGCTCCCTGCTCAGAGGGGAGTCTACTTCTCCCTCTCCCTCTGCCTGCTACTCCCCCTTGCTTGTGTGCTCTCTCTCTAGCAAATAAATAAATCTTAAAAAGAAAGAAATTAGAATGTTTCATGATTTTTTTAGCAGTATACCTAACATACACCCATTTCTGAGATTATGGATTTTGAAGTCTTTTTTTTAAATACAATAAGCTTGAACAAATTTTCATTAGTCCTCTTATTGGTTAGTTTTGTTTTAAATTAACTTACTTGTTTTAGAACCCAAACTAAGATTTTTCTCCGTATTTAGAAAGGCTCCATCTGCCAATTTATATAGGCTTCCACACAAATAAGTTGTCATGAGTACCTTTGCTTTATTCAGTGACCAGTCAGAATTTGATATTCTGCTCTAGGCTTTTTTTCCCCCTCTTTTTTTCCATTTGGCTTTGGTATCAGGCTGTATTTTAAAGGATACCAGCTCTAAGAGGTTGTCATAACTATAAATAAACCCACGACTACTTGAACAGGTACGCTGTACTCAGGCAATAGCCTGGCCATTTAGAAAGCCTGAATGGAACCACTTCACACTCTGTTGACAATTGGAACAAATCAAACATTCTTGACTTAAATGCTATTTCTAAACCTCTTTCCCCTAACAGTAAGACCTGCTATTTCTTTTGCTCTGATTGTTTCCACCTGAAAAATTTAAGCTGTGAGAAGGAACCACCTCTCTCTCTCTCTCTCTCTTTTTTTTTCCCTCTGAAAAGTGCCTGTCTGTTGGAGCTCCTTCTGAACTCCTCATGGCTGGTTGCCCAGGTGACTTTAAATTGCTGAGTCAGTGGGTGTTGGACCCAGGTGGAGCCAGCAATCCTTTCCTTCCCAGGGGTGACTGATGGGGGCAGGGCTAGAATTTACAACTAGGAAGGGTTTAGGAGATGGTAGGGGAGAGAGCGCTGTAGGTGAACTGCATCCCGGAGCTGCTACAGGCACACATTCTACTTAATTGTTACATTTATTCTCGGATTAGGACCCAGGGCACCCACGGATGTTTTGGAGGGCTTGCTGCAAAGCCCCCTCCCTCTGTCCTCTAGGCACTTACTGTGCTGCCCCACCCACCCTCTCTGAGCAGCATCTCTGCTCCAGCACCTACCCTCTCACACAGGGCTGGCCCTTGGGAGCTTAGAGTCTCACTAGAAGGAAGAATGGACAAAGACAGTGTTTAACAGAAGCTCGAGATAATGGACTATTATTCCTTAAAATCATAAATAATGAAAGTCATTTGCATCTGTCTGAAAGTGTTTTTTGAATACATTAACCCAACAGTAAGGTAAGGTGTAAGGTAAGGTGCTTCTGACTCATCTAGAAGCAAAACGTGCCTGACCTGACCCCTTTTGGTGGTGAAACCTCTTATGAACGAATGTGAATCTATTTATGGCCTTACTTTACATCCCATTAAGTATGAATATTCAGGTATTTCACCAGGGATCCTTTAGTGGATTGGATCAGACCTTGCTGAGTATGTTACGTAATGTATGTTACAGTATATACATTGTATCACCTTCCAAAAACTTGAAAAGGTCTGCAAGCCAGGGGATCAGATAAGGGAGGATGAACTTGCACGGTGGTTAGGGACCTAGGCACAGCCTAAGGCCTTGACAGGCACACAGCATCGCTGTTCCTGTGACAGGGTCGCACAGCAGTGCCCAGAGTAGATGGCACTGGGCACTGCTGTGCGATCCTGGCCAGGAGATCCGCATGGCTTCCAAGGGAGAAAGCCAGTAAACCACACACCGGCCCCCACCCCCAACAACTAACCCAACCTGCATTACAGTCACCATGGAAGCTCCTCGAATGGATTAGAATTGGCAAGTGGATGCACCACCAGTTAATGGATGAAATAGCAGTCTACCATCTGGGACATCGTAAGCGAAAGAGGGGCTGTCAGATTACATTTCATTGCAAAGCAACACATTACTCCTCAGAACTTTTACTACTTGCACGTTTTAAAGCCTTTTATTCCATCTCTTTTGGCTCACTGAAGCCTTTGTAAAAAATTTTTGGCCAATATTTTCCTTGTTTTTTCCATGCAGCTCTTTCATTATGCTCTGATATAGAAATACAGTACTTATGTTTAAAAAAACATATTTGTACTACACGTTTATTCAGTAATTTACTTCTCTGTCAGACTGTTCTAGATGGGTGCTGAAGACACAGCTTGAGCAGTGAGCTCTCTCTGCCTTCAGAGCACTTCCACTCTGGTGGTCAAAAATGGAAGAAGTAAATATGCAATAAATTAGACAGTGGGCGCTTTGAGACCAACTAAAACAGGGTTTACAGAGGCTGAGGCATGTTGGGGTAGAACGGTGTTCCTGCATTATATGGAGTGGGCAAAGAAGGTCTCTGGGATAGAGATTGGGATGCAGACCCAAAGGAACAGGGATGAACAGCCATGTAAATACTAGGGGAGGAAAGTTCCAGGCAGAGTGAAGACAAGTGCAAGTGTCCTGAGGTTAGGCACCTGCTCTGGGAGTGGTTTGCATAGACAGCAGTGAATCCAGCATGGCCAAGGAAGACCAAGTAAAGACGTGCTGAGGATGGGCGACTGGCGGGGAGCAGGGTGCCCGGTTTGGAGGGCCTTGCTGGCCTTGGTAAGGGACTTGGCTTGTACTCTAAATGACATGAAAAGGGACTGAAAAGGGCTAAGCAAGTAAGTTACAGAGGACTGAGGGACTGTAGAGAATGGCCCATGGATGGAATTAAGATGACCACTCAAGTCTGCTGCTGTCATCCAGGCCAGAGGGAGGCGAGGGGCAGTCAGTGAGCAGCTGCCATGTGAGAGAAAAGCAGAGTCAAAGATGGTGCCGAGGGATTTCATGGGAGACACGAGATGATCCTGAGGTAAAGAGGGCTGAGGGAGGAGCAGGCTGGAGGTTCGGTATCTGAGCAGGAACAAGAGGCTGGCAGACGGATATTCCCACGCAGTGTTCGCAGCACATCAGGACTCACCATCGCAGCGCACAGGGGTCTGTGAGGCCAGGGGGCCCAGGCCTTGGAGGGGAGGGGAGCCAGCAGAAGGGGACGGCTGGCCCGGACACAAGAAGACAGCCCCAGGAAGGTGAGGCCCCTTGACCACTTCTAATGTCTATTATCTTCTTTTTCCTGGGCAAACCCATTCTTTAGAAGAATGGCCGAGACTCATCCAACTTGCTGATCCCCAAGTTTTCTTGCAAAACATCCATTTGTCTTCCATCTCCACAGAAATCTCCTTCTCGGTTTTGTCTCATTTCTTCCTCTGCAGCGTTTTGTTGTTGTTCTTGCTGAAGAATCAGCCCTTCCTTTCAAGTATCCGAAAGGCCCTAAGACTCCGCAGCTCTTACTGCTCCGAACTGAGGTGCCGCGGGGGCCTCCCTCACCCCCCAGGTGGCCCTGGCACCTGGTCACTTACCCCATATGGTCCCCCCGCAGCAGGCTTCTGGAACACCGGTGTGACCCCATGATTACTCTGCACCAAAGCTTGGCAATGGTTTCTTCTTGAATCAAAACCAGATCACCTCCTTGTCGCTCGGCAGTGCCCTGCATCCGCTGTGTCCTGCTAATTAAATGTGATCTAAATCCGTAGGAGCACCCAAAGCACCTTCCAAGGCCAGGCGGTGGCCCAGGTGCTGCCCTTCGCCTATGTACGTTGTCTTATTTCATTGTTGCAACAGCTCCGAGAGAGTCCTTGCTGCCCTCCTGCACTCCTGGCACTCTCGCTAGGTGGTGCCTAGATGACTGAGATAACAGATCCCTGCCCAAACTCACTACTGAATCTCATTATCCATACTCACCACCTGAATACATTTGGAGGGCAAGCAGCCCCTGGACCATCCGCTCTTGCCAGAAGAGGAACAGAGTCTGAGAGACTGTACCTTGTCAAGGTCCCACACCCACTGACGATGGAGCCCCAGACCTGGTCTTGACCGTCACCCCATGCACAGCCTCATCCTGCCCACGTCGTGTCAGCCTTCCTGCCGGGGCCTCTTGCGACACTACCCCCCCCCGCCCCCACTCTTGTCCACGGAACATTCCTTCCTGTGCCTCCTTCACTTCCAGCTCAGCACCCCTGTCCCCAGCGCTTTCTGTCTAGTCCACATTTGACATTGTTCTGTAACCTCAGCAATAAACTGACCTTCCAGAAGGCACAGACAGCGCCGCACTAAGCTGTCATGACAACTTAGACAAATAAAAGTGTCAGCCGTGACACCATTCACCCTCCCCTTCCCGAGACTGCTGGTCTGTCCATCTCCACGTTTGCAATTGTCTGACAAAGGGACATTGTGGTTTTTAGTCACACTGAGTTCCGTATTCTTCGTAAGGTATGTGGCTGTCGTTTCTGCTGCTGGTGTTCTGCTCACAGTGGGATCTAAGCAAATGCCACTTATTATTCAAGGGGACCAAGATGTAAATGCATCGGGGCACTTTTGGATTTATGCTGTTCAACATGTCAAATGAATGATATAATTTTATTTCTGTTATAGGCATCCGATGTCTGCCTCTTTGAGGAATCTTTTAATTCTTTTTCTTGAGCCTAGCACAATGTAGAGACACTATAGATAGATCACTCTTGCTTGTTGAACTCAACAAACGTGTGTAAGCACATTTTATATGGAGATTGCTGTGTTGGATGCACCCTGAGATCCCAGGGACCCATCCCCAAATTGCCTTTAGTCCTTGGTCTTTTCTTTTTCTGTGTCCACTGAAATGGTCCAGGAATCTTCTAGAAAAAAGGAGTTAATGAGCCAAGGAATGAACTGTCACACGTAGAATTTTACCGTAGGGCACCTAGACAGCATAAGGGATTAAGATAGGGACCACCTGACCAACAGTTCCTGGCTCTTGACATTTGCATCTTTCATTTTATCATAAAACAGTACCGATACTTGTGATAGTGTATCACATCACCTTCTTGGTGAGTTCTTCTCTGCCTTCTGCTTCTTAATGATGAGACATTTGTTGAGTTTGAGGAAGCACACAGCGGCCTATTATTCCATAGATCCCCAGGTTCCACCTCTGACAATTTTATGTAGCAGTAAAGGCAGCTTGTGATTTGTAAAATTTGTACCTATAGTAATTAAAAACCTGACCTTTATCTAAATCCTGTTGCAGAGGCACTTCTGAATCCCTCTGAAGTACACTCTCCAGCTGTTCTTGTTGTTAGAGACTTGTTTCCACTGGTTGGCTTTCCAAAGATGATTCCTGGTTTTAAATGATTAACTTAGCGGCTGTCCTGTAAGCCACGTGACTCAGGGGGGATAATTGCAGTTGAAAGAACAGCAGAGGGGAGCTGTTTTCATGTTCCTGCAAGGTGATGCTATCTTGTGTAATAATTGACCAACTCAATCAATTCATGGAACATGGCTGGTGAGCAGTGATGTTGGGCTTTTGATTACAGTGATCTCAGAATGAAATTGCATTTTTGAAGAAAATACAATTTGCTATACACATTTCCTTTTGTGGATGGAGTTTATCAGTCAGGGTAAATGAAAATGAAAAAACGCTGTGATGTGGCCAAAATTTGCATGACACCCTTCTTTTAAAATGTGAGTAGCTTCAGCTGGCACACATAGTTTTAATTCGTGCCTCCTGATAGATGGAAAACCAATTTATTTTTAATGGCAAGTCAAGTCATGTCAAAAAACAGGAAGAAGCAGGCTTATTCCCAGCCCTCCAACTGGCAGCTCATTAAGAATTCTTGCTGTTGAAATGTCAAAAGTTCTGGGGTGGAGTTTTACCTTCTCAGAAAAATATAACAGGTAATTGAGGGATTTAAAAAATTAATAACAGTAAGCTGGAGCATGAGGTTTCGAGGTGGAACCGCCATGTTGTGGCTACAAGATGCCAGTGGTAGGAAGAGCCCATTCACTTAGGCCGTGAGTGCTCTTCCAAAGACGTCAGCTGTATTCCAGGAGAAATGGGAAGCCACTTAGGAATTTTTAAGAGGTATCTTCATCATATTTGCCTTTTACAAAACAAGTATGGTTACTGCATGGAAGAGGGTCTAATTGGAAGCCGACCAGAAAGAAGTCTGTCCAGGAATCTATGTGAGAAGGGGTGGCATGGATGTTCTAGAACTAGGAGGTCTCGGAGATTAATTGACCAGGCAATTTACATCTGATTAGATGGAGGGAAGAGAGAGAAGAGAGAGAAGATGATGTTCAGGGGTCTCGATTTAGCAATTGGACAGATCGTGGTGCCCTTGACTTAAAATTGAGCAGACTGGAAGTATGGAGAACCATCATGAACTCAACTTTGGACTGAATTTGTAGTGTCCAGAGGAGGTCCAAGTAGAAATGTCAAGTGGACTTTGGCGTATGGGTTGCTGACTCAGTAAGCAAATATTTATTTAGAACCTACTGGTGCCAAGTATCATTCTAGGGTCAGGAGAACAGAACGTACAAGAGTCCCTGTCTTCAATTACCTTGCACGGCCATTTGCCTCTTATTTGACACGAAAGCAATGTTTCAGGATTCTGAGCGGCGAGAGGGAAGAGACATCCAAAATAAACATGCGAACGAGTTAATAAGATGATTTGAGGTGCTAATAGGTATTTGGACACTTTGGCTGAGGGTGACCAAGGATTTAGGAACGGGGGAGTTACTTCCCCACAGGAGCGGCCTTTCGGGGAAGGCCTCCGCGTCCCTTGCCGGGATGTGGAGTTCAGATGAGTGACGTGAACTAGACACACGCGTCAGGAGCCGTCGTTGTTGAAATGGTCGCTGGAAGACTGGTCACTGGATTGGGGAGCACGGACGTGCCCTGGTGGGCACCTCAGATCCCCTGCAAGCGCTCGGCGGCGAGGACGGGCCGACAGCCCGGGCCAAAGCAGCCCACGCGTGCCGGGAGCCGCCGTCCGGGGCGCACAGGCTGGGCCTGAAACGGGGGCGGGGACCTGGGACAGCTGCCGTCGAATGGAAGGGCAGAAGCTGGGAAGCTTCTAGAGACGGCTCCAGAGGCGAGGCCGGGCCCCAGGGTGCTGACTGTCCACGCCTCACTCCCACCCCCGAGGGTTGTGCTCACCGAGAGCGTATTTGAAGAACCGGTTTCCTTTCAAAATGTTGTCTGCTCGCGGTTTACAGTTTTGAAATTCGAAAATATTTGACGTGGGAAAACAAGCTCCAGAAGCTGAGCTGCCACAGCAGTTCTTGGAGACGGCGTCTACCTCTCCTCACGTCCCCTGACTAGAAAGCTGCGGCAAGCAGAGCTTGGCCGGGAGGCAACCGGGCAGATGCCCTGTCACTCGCTGATTTGTGCCACACCGGAAATCAGGAGGCCTGACTGAAGTATTTATGCGTGTGAGTGAGTGCGGGGGGGGGTCTGCGTGGGGACGGAGAGCCATCGACGTGTGCAAACTCACGTCACTGACCGTGACTTTTCCTCAGCAAGATGCTGTCTTCACTCAGCAGCAGGACAACAAATCCAGGCCTTTCAGGAAACTCAGTTTAATGATTTTTGAGGCACTTCTGTTTGAAAACTTGGTCTCTTTTTGACACTGTCTGGTCCCCTCAAGTATCCCCGTCACCTTGGACACCGTCTGCAGTTCAGAGCCTCTCCTCTCTGTCAGCCTGCACAGCGCAACCCCACATGGCGTGGGCTTCGGGCCGGGGACAGCGTCTTGCCCTGTTTTCCTCCTTCCTTGCCCGAGCGCTGGCCTGTGCGACGCTGGCAGGGGGGCGCTGGGTGAGCGCCACCTGCGCGCTGAGTGTGTGGGTGGCCAGGAGGTGCCCGGCCCGGACTGTGGCTCTGCCTGCACCTGGCCTGTCCCTCTCGGTCATCCTGAGCCGCGCAGGTGGTGGGCGCGGCGGGCCCGACTCACGTCACCCTGTCGTCCAGGCTCCCGGCAAGGCCGCACCCTCTTGGTGCAGGGATCTTCAGAGCAGGGATCCCTCCCCGGGGTTTAGTGAGCCACCCAGCGGCCTTCATTGGCCTTCTCTGTGCCCAGAGGAAAGTTCCATGTCCCAGCCAGGGTCAGCTCTCGGCGTACGGCCTGTAGACCCGCCGTGTCCCTTGTCCACTCCAAATGCCACATGGAACACACGCCGTTCTGAAGGGGCCTGGCCTTTTCCTTGTCTGCATCAGAAGAAGCAATTTAAAAAAGGAAGAAAAGAAAAGAAGAGAAAAGACACATTGCTCTGAGACTTCCTGAAACTTAGCTGTTAGAAAGTGTCAGAGGCGGCCACTTCCCAGGGTCACAGACCAGAAAGGAAGGCAGGGAGGTCGCTGGAATCCAAGCACTGGCCTTTCCTGGCGTGTTCTTTATCCTTGCCTTTGTCAGCAAGGAGGGGCCCTCCCTTGCTCTGACAGGTGGGCACCTTCCTCTGTCCCCCCTGGCCTCCGCCCTTGCCCCCACCCTGGAAGTGGCATTTGCTCTCCTTCTCCCTGAGCCGTCATATCTGCAGGGCTTCAGGGTCACGTGGTTTCGTGTTTGTCTGAATAGCCACACACGAGGAGCTTAAACTGGCAGAGCTGCACACTTACATAAGCGGAACCTGCCCAGAGGGAAAGTAATGGGATTGCGTTTAACAAAAATGTCTCTTTGGATTTAAAAAAAAAAAACCAAAACTAAATTTTTAGTGGCTTCATCTTTTTCTCCTTGTTATTTTATCTGCATCTTAATCACTTAGCTAAGTAATGTTTAAAACAATCAGTTAACAGGTATTTAATGGGGTCCTGTTACGTCCCACACGATATGGACCCGGAGTGTCCCTGTGTGGTTTTTCTCTGCAGATTTCAGGCTGTCTGACCCATTTACAAGTGGCATCGTCCCCTTAGGGGTCTTCAGTGACACTGACGAGTGCATCGTCAAGTACAGATTCTGGTCTTCTGGATCTGACATCAAATGTGCATTCCTAACGAACAATGGGCTCAGGCTAGAGTCACTACGCGGGCTTCATGGTAACAGCAGTGCGTTTCCCCATCCTGTGGAGAGTGCGAGCTGCTCGTTCCTGTGGGGCTAGAAAGGATGTTGCAGTCCATAGAGAGAGGCGCCCGAGAGGAAATGCATGAAGCTCATGGCCTGGACCAGGATGGTGTTCCCTGGGACTATTCTGGCATAGGGGGTGGGGAAGGATGGTGGTGATGGTGGCGATTTGGTGATGGAGCTCCGTGAGTGCCCAGCCCTGGCTAGCTCCTGGCGTGTGTGGCCTCGTGCAGCAACGTCCGTGTACATTGTCTATGGCAAACAGTTGGGAGGCGACAGGGTCCTCTCTCCTCATAAGTCAACACTGATGTCTGATGAAGTGTGGAGGGCATACAATTTTAGCGAAGGATTGATGCTTAACATTGGGCAGACTTGATGCTTCAGTCTCAGATCATCTAAGTATTTGGGGGCGGTTTGTAGAACTATGTGGAATTGGTATTAACAGCAAATTCAGCCTTTATAACTGGACCACCTGGAGCCCCTTGGAGGCTTCTATTCAAGTTTCCGACCTCCTCTTAACTCTCAAGAGCTGTTTTGGTTCAATTCCAGCATGCAGCAAGTAATGTACAAAGTCACAGGTAATTTGCATCACATTCTCCATCAGCACCTTATGGAATGTTTTACTTTTTGACATCCATGTAAATGAGGTTCTTGTTACTTTCTACTTTAATGCTACTTGTTTAAAGCTAATAAAGGTAACTTGTAAATGTCAGTAATCCCCCTATCACTGCACACTTATATGTCAGAAACCTGAACTGTGGTTGGAGAGTATAATGACTAAACTGGTAAAAGACTGAGAGCACCATAAACCCCTAGATGAAAAGATTTGCTTATATAAATATGTGGTATATTCTACTCGATAGACCTTCATTCATGATTGATAATTCAGTGATTATATCATATCCCCCTCTACTCAGAAGGGCACTAAATTATAGCATTCCAAGTACCTTCCAAGGCCAACTTTTTCTACCCCAGCTTGACTTGCATTTTCCTCTGACGTTGATACATTAGTCCTGTCTGTCACCACCCTGGCTTTCTTGGATATAAATGACCCTGTCCTTAGATATATATGTATAACAAAAACACATTTCCTGATGAATCTGTTGCTGCCCCTGTTTCATGCTCTGGGTGATTGAAATGCTATGGGGTAGATGTCTGCATAAATTAAAACGCTACACCACGAAACCCTGCCAGTCAGTCAGATTGATTGTGTCAAAAGAACAAGTTAACTCTGGGTAGGATAATAAAATGAGGGATGAAAATGATTCGTAAATTGGTTGGAAAAGCTGCAGAGTGTCATGAATTCTGCACTTAAGAAACATCAAAATGCGCAAATGCATGGTGATGAATGTCTTTATGTGAGACCTGGATGACTATTGTATGTCGTTTATTAAATCCGTGTTGGATGACAGATGGACAGATTACCTTTGGTTTCTGCATGTGGGCTGCAACTCAGGGTTCTTGGTAAATGAGTGTGTGATTTATATAAGAAACCGTATATGGAGACATCTGAAACCTCTTTTTTTTTTTAAGATTTTTATGTATTTATTTTGAGAGAGAGAGAGAGAGAGTGAGAGAGAGCATGAGAAGGGAGGTCAAGGGAGAAGCAGACTCCCCATGGAGCTGGGAGCCCGATGTGGGACTTGATCCCAGGACTCTGGGACCATGACTTGAGCCGAAGGCAGTTGCTTAACCAACTGAGCCACCCAGGTGCCCCTGAAACCTCTTTTGACAAGAAACTCTTTTCGGTGTTTAATTTAGAAATGAACTTATAAAAGCCATCCTGACTTGGGAAGTACTGAGAGTTTCTTAATAGTAACCGAAAGGCTGTCCTCTGTGATGGTTGTCCTTGGAGCAAGGTTTTACCAGCCCATCAACTCTTCCAGGGCAAGGCTATGGGTCAGGCTTTCTTAGATTCCTCCCAGCCATGGGAGAGAAGATGGGCACTTAGTAAAGATGTGTCAAATGACCCCTAAGGATATTCAAATAGAAATGCCTAAATGGCTGAAGAATGGTACTTCTCAAAACATGCTCTGTGTCAGAATTACTTGACAGCCTTAGAAAATTCAAATCCTGGGGACCCACCCTCAGGGACTTGCGCAGAACGTAGGAACCCAAGGGTCACTGACCACCCAGCTTGCTACTCGGCTGTCTGTTGTCCCCACCAAACTTGGAGAAGTCATTTCAGAGTTAAAGGCAAGCTGACTTCTCATCCCCCACTGGGACCAAATAGAGCTCTGGTAATTAGTTGTGGGGCAGACAGAGACATCCAAGTGGATAAAGTGCCTTTGATTTCCCCATGTTGACCCTGCTCATTAGAACCCAAAGAGTACATTCCAAACACAGACATTAAGTATCACACTGTTAAATCTTGGATGTATATGTCTTAATTAAAGCTAAGCCTCTCTTCTTAAAGATAAGCATTAGATTTCCCTGTGATAAAGCGGTCTGAATCCATGGCTTGTCTTAAACATAATCTGTTGGGTAAAGCACTGATCCATATGCAAATAGAAAAAAAATACAGATTATAAGGGTCATGAAAGAAATTTTAATATGATGAAGATATTGTATAAGTTCAGCATAGTAAACAAACACAAAATATAGCATGCTCTTGGAAATGGCCAACAGTCATTGGAAAGAACCAGTTGAAGGAGGTCTTGGGAACTAAGGTGGGCAGGAAGCTGGGACACATACTCCCTTTCACTGAGAGAGGAACTGTATAAAGCACTTAGAAATACCATGCTGGGCCATTCAGGTACTGAATAAATAAACATACCTCCAATCATACATGTCTGGAAGAGTATTCCTGCTCATAAAATAAAACTTAAGACTTCTGTCTTAGTCTGTCATCTGAGTTATTTCATTCTCTCTCTCTGGACAAAATTCTAAAAAATAGTGAAAAATAAATCATCCCACAGGTTCGTGACATAAACGAGCCATACACTGTGTTCAAGGATTCCATGAGGCAGGGATCCGTGATGGGCAGAATGGCTTGTCCCATTTCCACAACATCTGAGTCCTCATCTGTAAAGACTTGAAGGTTGGGATAACCCAACCTCTGGGAGCTGATGTGGTGTGAAGGCATCTTCACAGTAGGTCCTGGCTGAGGGCTGGGACAGCTGTGGTGGCCCCTCCATGTGGCCTGGGCTTCCCCACGGTGTAGTGGCTGAGTCCCATGATGGAGTCTCTCAGAGTAATAAGGCAAAAGTGTGGGCCATCTCTGTGACCTTAGCCTCGGAAGTCATATAGCAACATCACCTGTCTATATCCTATAGGTTAAGTCCGTCACAAAGTTCTTCCTGGGTTCAAGAAGAGAAGAAGCATACCCCACTGCTCAAAGGAGGAATGTCACCAGGACACTGTGAGATGAGCATCTGAAATAAGAAATACCAGGGCAGCCATCTTGGGAAAAATCCCTTCTCAGATGATACAGATCTGTGAACCATGTTGCTAAACCATTCTGAACCTGGCTTACTTATGCAGCTTCTAGAAATGTATACAACATGCCTTTCAGCCCCTGGGTAAAATAAACTTGTATAGTTGGCTATTGAACAGGCTAAGGGCTAAGAGTGCCAATCCCCTACATAGCTGAGAATCTGCATATAACATTTGACTCCACCAAAACTTAACTACTAATAGCCTGGTGTTGACCAGAAACCTTATCAGTAACATAAACAGTCGATTAACCCAGGTTTCATTTGCTCTGTGTCATAGACTATATTCTTACAGTAAATTCACCTAGAGAAAAGGAAATGTTATAAAGAAAATCCTAAGGAAGAGAAAATACATTTATAGCATTCTATGAAAAAAAAAACCACATATAAATGGACCCACGCATTTCAAACTCATGTTAAGAGTCAACTGTACTTCTTTTATTTTATGTACACTCGGGCTGCAAACAATCACTCAACCTTTTCCTTAGGCCAGAGAAAATGTTCTTACTTTTTTAAGTGAGATTTGAGTGTTGCATCACGGCGGTAGTGAGTGAGTGAGTTGAGTGTCACTGGTTGAGGCAAGTCTGACCAGTTGGTAGATGCACACCCGGGATCCAGGCCAAGCAAGGTGATAGCAGAGCATGTGGCAAATGCTGCCTCCAGGAGGAGACCAGGAAGAGAGTCATGGTCAGTCTGTGCAAATTCATCGACGTGAGTCAGCATGATCTGAAAACTTTCCTTCTGGTTTTGAGAAGGATAATCTTATTATTTTCCCACCATTTTCTCAGATTAGAACTGGTTTCAGAGCACTTGACAAATCTTGTAATTCTTTGTGATATTATCTTACAGTAATTAAACTCATCATTATAGGTAATGAATTGAGCTACTTGCAAACTTATAGCTAATATGGTTTTAAGAATCCCTGAAGAAAGTCTTGTGGCTAAGGTCCTATAGGAAGAGTAAAATTTAATTTCTAAGCTGCTTGCTATTTTCCCAGGAGGTAATAACCTTGATAGTTTTGCATACTTTGGATGATCTTCCACGTTCTGAGATGGTTCTATGGGTAGGCTTTTGGCTCTAGGATATTCTGACACACTATGAAATGTGTTCTAGACTGAGCTTGAATGCTTAAGTTTCATACAAAGACTGATGTCTTTGATCTACTACAGACACCTGAACCTAAGCTTGAAATGCAAATAACAGGTTTCATGCAGTGAATTAAAAAGGCAGACAGAAGCCATCACTATCCTAAGAATGAACTTGCACATCACAGTTAAGACAGAAGACTGGGGAGGGGGTGATTTGCTATGGCTCCTCTTAATTCTTAGTACAGAACAACAGTGCTTAATTATATGGTGATCCACATTGATAATGACAACCTACAGGGCTGACCTCTGGACAGTCACAAGAAAGTCTACTGGCTATTCCTTGACCCTATAAACATGAACTTAAGTAAGTGTTCTCTCCCCAAGTGCTTCATTAAACCCCGATGGACACAGACCTTTGCCCCATATATTGATCATTTATATCCTGAGATAATGGGCAGATGTGCTATATATTCATTAGCTCCTCCTGATGGATCAAAGCCTTGTCCACATTTTACTGAGCTGCTTGACTTCAAGGTTGTGTCACAGTTTTATAGTATGAGAATGCATTTTGTGTATTCTGTGTGAGTTTAGAAAAACAGTAGTAAGACAAAACTACACTACCTTTGACCATGTCCTTGAAACAAGACCTTGTGGGGCTCTCAGGGCATGAGACCATGTACTAGAAAAGCAAAGTTGCCTTGTCTTTCCCCCTTCCCTTAGTGTGACGGAGGACTGAAGACTTCAGAATTCAACATTTCCACCCATCCTGAGCATCATATGGGTAATAAAAGCCCAAGTAAAGAGCAAGAGGGAAAAAGAATGCTTATTGAATCGATTTTATTCCAGCAAGTCACATAACATTTTAAATTTCTTAGAAGCATGAAAATATCAAGATCTTTATTGCTCAATTTAATTATGCTCTTTGCCTGCTAACTCTTACTTTTTAAAAAGAAATGATCCAAAAGGATTAAAATTAAAGCATATTTTTTTCCTAATGCCAAAAACATTTCTGTGACACGATGTGCTTAACACTGAAGAAAATAAATAAGATGGAATTATGTTCCCAAAATAGAAAGATTTAGAACATTAGCAAACTTCCTCAGTTAGATGGCTAATGTGCTCTTCTAAATGGTATTTTGAGAATACTTGTATCAGCACAGCCCGAATCGGAACGCTTTTCCTATTTATATTGACTGAAAATATTGAAAAGGAATATATTTCCTCTATCTGGGCCCATCTTGATGTAGTTTTAAACACAGGCAATTTGTGCTGGCATAAGGATTTAATTGACTGGGTTATCTTGTTGGCGCCTGCCATCTCTGCTCATCCTGCCCTGCTTTTAACTATGCACTGATTGTGCACACACTGCAACCAAAGGCTGATCAAAGCCTTCGCCCTGACTGACAGCCACTGTGGGGCGAGTTGGAGCAGACAACCCTACCTGTTGATGAGATGTTTCCGCCTTCTCCTCTGCCTGACCTGGCGCTCAGGCCCTGTCTCCCCTTTGTCTTCTTTTGTATGCTCTGCCCAATGTTTAGAATATACAGTTGGGAATTATGTTTAAATGACTGACTGGGAATGCTTCCAGAGAAGGACATGTGTCCTAAGGAGGTTAAGTGAATCACCCTGTATTATACTAGTTGGCGGCCAGTCTGGGGCACCAGTCCACACTACCACAGCCACAGCTATTACCCCAATTTCTACTATACTACATGAACTAATTCAGCCACTTTTCCTCTTACGTTCATGGAGAAACACATCAATATCCAATGTCTCATATTTCTACTTGATTGTCACTGGTCTCATCATACTTCAAAACAAATATGATACCTATTTTATCAGAAAAAAAAAATGGAAACTGATAAATGTACTTACTTTTCTACAGAGGCAAAACAAATGAAGTCTAGAATTCAGAAAAGTGCCAGGATTACAGAGCAATAATGGAAAAGTCATTATAAACTTTAGACCAGACCTTCAGGAGTCTAAAGGTCCTAGGCTCAAGATCCCAGTCATGTTTGTGGATTCCAACTCCCATATTGTGGCCAGGCTCACGAAACAAGGGCCATTTGTAAGTGTATCAGTAGCTTAAGAGGCTCTGTAAAGAAACAACCGTCCATACAATAATCATTGGACCTACCATTCTTCCTCCCTACCACCACCATCAATGTACCTGAGATGTAATCCTTTTGTAACTTATTTTCCTTCACAGGGCTGTTCTTCATGGGCATACAGGCATGATTTCATCTGTGTAATGATTTGAAGTGGGGCACAGTGTTATTTTTCTGACCTTACACACCATACCCATGTAATGCAAAGTGATAGTCCCTTCATTGTGATTTCGTTAATGAATTTAGGGAAGTTTTAATTAGGCAATAATTCCATGTGCACATACAACTAGGAAATTAACAACCCACATGAAATAAATTGAGTGAAAACAGTTAATAGTTGGATGAGAATAAAGTAAAACTAATCAAACCACTTTATAGGATTATGCATTACATAGTATGACTTTAATGAGAATTTCCATTTTACAAAGTTGTAAGTTGAATGTTTTGAAATGATTCCTATGATGACTACAGTGATTTTTAGGAATTCAGAAATACAGAGATTTTAGGAATTCAGAAATTCAGTAATATTATCGTTTATCCCAAAAAACAAACAAGACCAAAAATTCAAACCGACTTCGCTGAGCTCCCCTGAACGTAACTTTGTCAAGGAAATTCCAGATCATGATCAACAAGATGAGTGGTATCTGGAGGTAAAATGAAGCATCTACATCTGAAAATGTGGCTTGGTATGCATCCCTAACTCTTTCTTGGCTCTTTCTTGAGGAAATGAGTTTTGAGGTTATTCCCTAAGCTCGATGGTTATGCGTCGTGCATGATTACAGTGGCAGGAGGACAGATCGTGGAATCAGAGCGTCTGAGTTTTAGTCCCTGCTCTGCCCGAGTGTGGAGAACCTAATATTGGGCAGTTGACTTCACTTCTTTGATGTTTGCTTTTTGGTCATGACTAAAATTTCATAGTAATGGGATCTAACTTACTCCACTCACTTCAAGGGATGCTCACAGGAAGGCTTGGGAGGACAGATTCTAAGTTTTACCCATCCTTCAGTGTCCAGTCAGGCAGTATTAGAATTCTCTCCGCTGTAAGTAGCAGAATTCAACTAAGCTGGCTTGAACAACAACAGCAGAAGAATTATTTTGTGCTCCCGAGTAGGTTGGGGCAGCCCGGGTCATCAACATGACTGGATCTAGAAACACAGATAATGTCCTCTTGATGCCATGTATCTTCCCATCACTCAGCTCTGCCTCCCCCTGTGTTGACTCTTCTCAAACATACTCTCCCTTGGGGAGAACAAAGATGACCACAGGCACGTCCCTGTTTATATTCCACTGGCTTAGCCAAAATCACGTGTCCAAACCCACAGCAACCACAAAGAGATAGAGAGACACCTGGTTGGCTGTGCCTAGGTCAGGTGCACACATCTGGATTTAGGAGACGGGGCAACTCTGCCTGAATTAAATACGCTACAGCAGGGAAGATGTGGCTGCATAAGGACATGCTGGGCAGGGGGAATCTTCCATCTTTTCCCTGCAGGCTAGTCAGACTCCACACACACTCTCTTCCCATTTATGACCTTTCAAAAATATTCTTGTCTAAGACGTGACTGCCTCCCGTACGGCAACAACAACGCGTCATACCTTTGAAAATGCTGTGTGTTTCTTGGTCTGACCTAGATACAGTCCTCCCTGTACCGTCAGTCTCTGTTCCAACGCGTCCGTCTTACACCGTGTTCTGACTTTGCATCTAACAGCCTAATTTGGAACAGAGAATCTGGCTTTGCCAAATGTGTAAAAGCTCCTGATTACCTAACTCCTGGACATATTTCATGGCAGACAGGGAGTTAAAGCCCCTATAAGAAATGCTATATATTTTTTCCATTGTGCTTTTAGGTAAGCCACCTTGGAGGAAAGATTGCCTCTTTCCTGCAGGACTTTACCAGCTGCTCCAAGAATAGCCGTAGATGTCAGTAGCTTTTTGCTGGTTCCTCTGGCAGTGATGAGATGGTCCCCTGTGAGATCTCAGGCCAGCCAAAAAAAAAAAAAAATATATCACATATCTACCCACCTGGCATGTTGTACACACTCAAAGTTAATTAAATTATTGGAGAAAGAATATGAAGCATTACAAATAACTTTATAGATAGCATTATTACTAGTGCCAAAAAATAAAGTTTATTTTTCCCTTTTGACTTTTTGCTTGTTATAGCAAAGTAAAGAGTGGATCAGGAGAAATACTAATCTAATGAAATTAAAGGCTTATAAACTCAAGATTCATATAGTTTCTGAGATGACACTCGTGTCCCTCTCCGTCTGAACTCATCAGTGCAAATGTGACAATTGAATTGTCTCAGCTATGCAAAGATACTTGTATGACACCTTTAGAACATTCACCTCAAGCAGGCTGTACACTTTTTAATCTATTTGCTGGCCTATAATTAATACACATATAACTAACATCTAAAGATGTCCACTTAGAATGTTTTGTCTCTTTCCAAAAGTAAACACTATGGAATTTGAGTTATCTGAGCTCAGTAGCATGAAGATGCTCTAGCAGCGCACAGAGTTATCAGCTCCCTGCAGTCCCTCTGAAATACATCCCAAGCGATGCCCAGGGCACGCCGGCACCTGAGGCTAGCAAGCTTCCACACGTCTGCTTCTTCCAGTCTGAGAGTTTCAACAGCAGTCAGTGATGTCTGCTCCAACCCTGTTTTTACCAGTTGTACTTAATATTGAATTTCTTAATTAAAAGTCAAGTAAACCAATGAACCACTGATATAAAAGAGTTGTTTCTACGAAAGACTAAGTTGAGAGGTTTGGAAAGCAGGTGTGTGCGAAAACAAGTGGTGAATTATTTGCAGGCAGGATGACTATAAAAACAGAAGGGGAAGAAAAGGAAGCGTAAACCTGTAAAGCTGTTCTCCCCTGAGATTGCTTTGCCACCATCTCCATGTCCTTGTTTTAGAGAAGTTGAAACTGGAAACTAGGAAAACTCATTATAAAAGAATGATGACATTGGAACATGTGCACCTATGCTTTCAAAGATGTAAGGAGGCAGGTGCCTGGGTGGCTCAGTCGGTTAAAGCCTCTGCCTTTGGCCGAGGTCCTGATCTCAGGGTCCTGGGATCGAGCCCCGCATCGGGCTCTCTGCTCAGCGGGGAGCCTGCTTCCCTTCTCTCTGCCTACTTGCAATCGCTCTCTGTCAAATAAATAAAATCTTTTTAAAAAATGTAAAAAGGCTTTTATCCTCACCAAAAGATTGCTGTATAAATATGTGCCTACATGTTTTTTAAAACAATAAAACACAGACCATTAACCTACCAAATTTTTATCAGAGTAGGGATTCCTCACCAGAATCTCTCATGTGGACTTTTTCCCCCAAATTCCTCCCCTGCTTCCATTGAGCTTCTCCCACCCATCTCCAAGGGTTCTGTCCTTTTCTAGAAGGCAGTGACCAGAAGAAACTTAACTGAGGCCCCCTGGGTCTTCCTTTCTGTGTTCTCATCCAGATAAGAAATCTTCCCTTATATTTCATAAATATCACAATATTTCTAGAAAGAGATCAAATTTTTATTAAAATAAACAAGGACTGCAATCATTTTTCTGTCACTTAACCAAGGAAATGCAATAAGCAAGGCATCCAAATATCTATATCTGATTAACATTTGTATTACTACAAGCTTAAAGGTGCACTTCATCATGACAACTACAAATCTATTTTTTTTTAATTTGATGGACTTTATATTCCATATTGATTACACTCATGGACAAAACTCATTCTCTGATGGATGAAAATACTAAAACAAAAGGAACAGACAGCCAAATGACTTCAGGGTAGTTTTGCAAATCAGCTTGCAAAGATTTTCTTATTTTAAGTGAGACAGACCCTTCAATTTCCATCCCATTTTGTGAGATAATGTAATCCAAGTAGCAGGGGGAGAAATCATTATTTTATGCCAGCAAGAAGTTTCCAAACTAAACTTTTGACTCAATGATTAGTTCCACATACTCAAGAGGAAAAAAAAAATTATGTAGAGTCTTTACACCAGCAGATACTTCAGTGTGATTGGGAAACGTGTGGCAGTGAGTGTGGTTCATTGGGCGTGATGGAATTTGAGAAGGCATGGCCATCCCTGGGCCCATCAGGACAGCATGTGGTACCAGAGCTAAAGCACCAAGTGACACTTTCCCTTTGTGACCCTCCTTCTTGCCTGGGGCTGGGGACATATTCTGAATGTAATGCAAAATATGGGCTAAAGACTTTGAATGGTGCCTTAAAAGGGGCACAGTCCCTACTGGACAATTGGCAACTGAGCAACGGCACTTTGAAACATCATCGCGCATCCCCTCACTGTAAATGTGCACTGACCTAGCTTGGTACCTCTTAAACTTTCTTTTCATTTCAGAAGAGTGTTTTGTTTTGTTTTTCTTTCCCATTCAACCACACTTATCTGAGAAAACTGTATAGAATTAGGAAAGATTGGGGCACCTGGGTGGCTCAGTGGGTTAAGCCTCTGCCTTCGGCTCAGGTCATGATCTCAGGGTCCTGGGCTGGAGCCCTGCATCGGGCTCTCTGCTCAGCGGGGAGCCTGCTTCCTCCTCTCTCTCTGCCTGCCTCTCAGCCTACTTGTGATCTCTGTCTGTCAAATAAATAAAATGTTTTAGAAAAATTATTTAAAAAAAAAGAATTAGCCAAGATTAATAATAAGAAAAGACACCATTCCCAGGCAATCCTGGCTCCTATTTCTAAAGTAGTCTGGGAAAGGACATGTTTATTGCTCTTGGTATCACTAACCTGGATAGTTTCCCTTATCTTGGCACCTTTCCTCTCCCGAAATAAGCCCTGATGGTTAAGGCAGTCAAGGATCCTATCAACTCAAAGCTGATGGAAAAGTAGGGTCTTATCCGCTGCTGTGAGAGCCCCAGTGTGTTCAGGGAGAAACAGGGATTGTAGTGCCTATTTATGGTCAGGCTGAAGAGGTAGCCTGTTCCGGGGGCCAACAGCTTTATATTCCAGACCTCTTTGTTTCTCATTTCACACCAGTTTAGCCTAATTGGCACTAATAATCACATCTGGTGCTACAGTAGACCTGAGCATAGAATGGCTTCTAGAATGTGTCCTACAACTACCCCCATGCTCCCAAGTCCACGCAAAACCAAAAGGCTTCATAAAGTTGGGGGATTTTTCAATTTATTCTATGTATGCTTTAGAAGCTAATGAAAAGCAAGTTTTTGAAATGCATAATAGCTTCTTTCATTATGTGAAACAAGTCTCACTGATTTTAGGACTAAAACCACAATCAGCAAAATGATGGTGGAAGAGAACAAAGTGTATTTTCATGTGAGTGAAGAGAGTAGGCTTTTCCATACTTTTAGGGGGAAGAGGAATGAAGAGGTAGGAAATAAACGAGAAGGGCAGAAGAAGAATAAAATACCGAAAGTGACGGCTAGCCTAAGCACAAGGGGAGGTGGTCCCCAGGAGCCCCTAAGAGCTCTCTGGCTCTTACAATAAAGGCCCCTGGGGGCTTGCCAGTGGTTTGAAATGAAACAGCATGGTAGCCCCGTCCACCTGACAAAGAACTTGGCCAGAATCTGCCCCCGGAGTTGCCAGAGTCATAGAGTCTGCAGTCACCGGCCAAGCACGGTTTGCTGGGGTGGGAGGCATCAGACCTTGTGCAAAAACACAGCTGCTGTGCCTTCCTCCCTGCCTGGGTTCTGGACCGATTGAGGTGGAGTGGCTTGTCACTGAAAGAAACACTGACGGCAGATGTGGTGTCGATGCGGAGCAAGGGGTGACTGATACTGAATCCTGCTCGGCTTGAGAAAAAAGAGACGGTCCTGGGCACTCCGGCCGTCCCCTGTCTCAGCAGTAATCCCCTCCTCCCACCCTGGACAAAAGGGGTGGGGGGTGGGGGACCAAGGCCAGGATGCTTCTTTGTGACCCTCTACGGGGAAAGGGGAAGCCAGGAAAGAGGGTGCACCCAAGTGCACACACACACACAAGCACACATTGACACACACACAAAGACCTACACACAAAGACACATGCACACATAAATACACAAAGACACACATAGATACATGCACACATAGGCACACACAGACATATGCACACAAACACACAAGCACACACACACATAGACACACACATAAAGACACACAAATAAACAGAGACATATGCACACATAATCACACACAAGCACACATACACAGACACACACACAGACATACCGAGATACACACATACATGTAAGGACGCACACCACTTGTCATTATCAACCTCAAAGTAGAAAACTCGTTTTTGTTTCTCTTTTGAGTCCAAAAATGTCTTCTCCAGATATAAATATACTTGTTCCTTGATTATTTAAAGGTCATTTGACTGCAGCATAAACGAGAAGGGGCTCTAAATTTGGAGACCAGATTTCAAGGCCAAATTCCACGACTTTTCTTGCATGTGCCTTTTGGGACAAGTGACTCTCCCCGAGCCCTTGTCTCATTTATCAGATGGGGATAAATAGTACCTGTCCGGATGCATATGGCTGTTAGGAAAACCAGAGGTGAATCTGAAGAAGACTGCAGGGTACAAAGGCACGGCTTCATGGTCATTACCATGTCATGGTAGGCAGCATTTATCCTCAGACTGACAAAAAATATGTTGGCCCAAGAAAGGGATAGAAAAACACATGCAGACATGAAAGAAAAAGGTTTAACAGTGCAGATAAGACCATATCCACCTCGACTGCCATTTTTTTTTCTTTTAAAGATTTTATTTCTTTATTTGAGAGAGAGGCAGTGAGAGAGCATGAGCGAGGAGAAGGTCAGAGGGAGAAGCAGACTCCCCGTGGAGCTGGGAGCCCGATGCGGGACTCGATCCCAGGTCTCCAGGATCATGACCTGAGCCGAAGGCAGTCGTCCAACCAACTGAGCCAACCAGGCGTCCCTCGACTGCCATTTTTGAGGAGAGCACTCAGAGCAGGAGCCCACCCAGCCCCCCCCCCCACATTCTGCCTCTAGGTCAACAGACATTTACTGGAAAATAAGGAAATATTAGCAGCCTTCTAAAAAGATGTGGGGCTAATTCTAGGACTAGCCTTTTCACACAACCTTAAGTCTGTTTTGTGTTTGTTTGTTTTTTTTTAATTGGGAAAAGAAAAACACGAAGCCCATTCTTAGTTTTCATCCCCAGGTAAGCTCTGGTCCCTAAAGGGGTGCTTCCAAGTGGTTGTGAAGAGTTAACATAGGTGCTGGGCATGGAGGGGAAAAATGCGATGTTGTCTCTAAAAACGTGTGAAAAGCAATTTGTGGGACAGCGTACAATGAGATATTTATCTGCTTATACATTACCAGACTTTTTATTTTATTTTTTCTAGGTGAGCTGTTGGGGACCTGTAGACATAATATTATGTAGATATTTTTCATCACTTTTTCTTTTCTTCTTCTGTTTTTTTTTCTTTTTTCTTTCTTTTTTTTTTTTTTTTTTTTTTTTTTTTTTTTTTTTTTTTTTTTTTTTTTTTTTTTTTTTTTTTTTTTTTTTTTTTTTTTTTTTTTTTTTTTTGCCATAGGATAAGAAATCGTTGTTCTTACGTGATTTTGCCCTTGACAGTTTAATCAGAGAGAATGTATTGCAGCCATTTGACATTTATTTATGGTAATGAAATAGACCCTGATTACGTAACCTCCTCCCTGTCTGGGTGCTAATGCGCTCCTGAGCTGTAGCAGGTGCATGAGCAGCCCGCGTGGGGGCAGGGGGGGCAGGGTTCTGGGGGCAGGGGGTGGGGGATGCAGGGTGCAGAGGCAGGGTGCCGGGAAGGTGGAGGGAACTTCACATGCATTTCGCACACGAATGACTACTTAAAAAACTGGAAATGATCCGTCGACTTGCTTGAATTTTAGTCTGACTGTGTGGTTTATAATAACATCTTCCCTCCTCCATTGACAAAAGTTTACTTTAACCTTCATCTCAAGCCCTGTCTGAGGCTGCACCCCGTCAGCCCGTCGGGGGTGCTTAGCGCCGGGGCAGTGGCCCAGGAATTCCGAGCAGTCCCTCTGTGCGTGATGGATTGGCACTTCGGGCCATGGGCATTATGTTTCTGTAAGACTTCTCTGAAGCCAACGCTCAGTTGGCTCCAAGCGTGTGTACTGTTGCTGACGTCGGTCCCGTCCTCACCGTGCCCTTCCCGGGTTGGGCTGAGGCTTTACAGCTCCCCTAGTGGATTCAGAGCTTTGATGCCCTGTTCCCAACACATTCCCTTCTTAGTCCCCACGTGGCTCTCTGGCCCTTTGCCAGTGCCGGGGATGATGCGGACGTTCCAGGAGAGGGCAGAGTGCCGCTTCGCTGCGACACTGAAGCTGGGAAGCTCACTGTGTCAAAGGGATGATCTGTCTGTCCACGGAGGGACACACTCCGTGCTCGTCAGCCGCACGCATCGGCGCTCACAGAAGCCGTGGACACCGGCAGCAGCTACCGGCATCCTGGAGGAAAGCATCATCTGTTCGAGGAGGCCCATATGTCTCAGAGTGGACAGCCACCTTGCGAGACGTGCTGTGGGAGCCTTCCCTTCCCCTTCTGTCCCTCCCTCTCGTCTTCCCTGCTAGCCACTGTTCCCAGCTTCCTAGGGCCGGTTGGCCGAGATGGTGGCCCGCCGTCCGTGGAACCTGTGGTTGGACAGCGGGCAGAAGGGAGGGTCTCTGTGTTGGGTTGTCCCTTATCCATGTGGGCGAGTGACATCAGTGCCCTAGTCTTCAGACCTGTGCCTCACTTCATATGCTCCCTTGTCATCCCGCCAGGCTCCGTGCTCTGCCGCCCTCATGGGGCACCTGCCTGCAGGGCCTGGAAGGTCGGTGACAGAGCACAGGAGTTCCCACAGGCGCTCAGGGAGGAGCACTAACAGAGCATGGTGGGAAGGGCACGGGCAGGACCCGAGGCGCAGGCCCTTGACGGGCATCTGGAAGCAAAGGGGCATCTCTCTGCACACTGGGCCCTCTGTACGCATATGCAAAGCTCAGACAAGGAGGCTCTCTCCTGCGTATGTTTGATGGGATATCAAGAAGGCATCACCACATTTATTTTCTTTTTCAATAGAGCTTTTTCAGGACGGTCCATGGCAGTGTGTTCATTAAAGTTTACAGTTAGTCCTTACCATGGATCGCCCAGCAGTTTAGCCTGCATCTACCCTGCGCCTGCCCCTGCTGGCACCTTAGGACAGCCCCATTGTCACCATGCAGCTTTCAGCCTTTCTTCTGTTGGGCCCTCCTTTGTGAAAAAAAGCAGCACAACCAGACTGAACAAATAACTTTGCATCAAAGCTGTTACTTGTTAAAATGAAATGCACTGGACTGCACTGGGAGAGTTATATGGCAAATTATTGACAAGTGCCTACACGCCACGGTCTTCGTAACAGAGATCGCCTCC
Organism: Mellivora capensis; assembly: GCA_004024625.1. NCBI lineage: Eukaryota > Metazoa > Chordata > Mammalia > Carnivora > Mustelidae > Mellivora > Mellivora capensis. The sequence continues at coordinate 25,767 of PISX010005180.1, read as the reverse complement.
CGAATGAGCAGGGGCGGAGGAAGACACTTGACAGAGGATTTGGGTTTATTAGAGTTTATAGTGATGAGACTAGCAAAGCATTTTTGCTGTGGACCATCTGTCAGCACACGTGAATAGCCTCATTTTATAAGACCAGATGTTCTAACAGTGTTCATTTAAACAGGAGTCTACCTGCTCTTTGATTATAGTCAGTAATGGAAGGATGTGATTCAACCACATTCCAAAATGATTTCTCTTTGGCTTTTAAATGTCCTGGTTGATGGCTTTTTTGCATCTTATTTACCCCAGCCCAAGGAAAAGAGCTCTGGAGTAGGAATCGGAAAACTGATTTGTCTCTTCTACCCCGCCAACAGGAGGTTGGGCTGGGCACGTTATCAGCGGCGCCCCAGCCCTGGTAGCCTCCATTGAAAACGAGGTCAGAGGAGATGATTTCCAAGGTGTCTTTCAAATGCTGTGTAATTGTGCCTTTTTCACTGTGGCCTCAAGAAAGCAGGCCCTGTCCTTTCCATCTGCAGCACGACCAGCTGCTGACCTGGCTGCGGCCGCGTCCTAGCGGCATGGGGGAGGACGTGCAGACATCCGGGCAGAGCTCTGGGGATAAGGGCGTGTGAGCGTTCTTGGGCCAGTGCAAGCCACTCAGCAGACCCTTAGCTCTTCCTTCTTAGAATGAGGGGAGAGAATTATAGAAGAGAAATTACTACTGTTTATAATTTGGCTTGACTTTTCCGAGCTCTCGTTGCCTGGCTGAGGCCTGGTAATACGGAGGAAAGTCTATGGTGGAAAGTGTCTGTTTATGAGGTCCCAGAGGGATGCCCTCCAGGTAGCTGCCAGAGCTCTTCTCTCCAGGAAAGGCCAGACCCCGAAGGCAACGAGCAAGCCTCAGTCTCTTCCATCCTGAGTTTCAAATGATCCCATTTCTCCTTGAATCCTCCTCCTCTCTCTCTCTCTCTCTCTCTCTCTCTCTGAGATGTTTAATAGGCCAGAAGTCAGGGGTATTTGGGACTGGTTAGGGCATGGAGAGAGAACCCCTGCTTTCCATCCTCCTCTCCAGCGCCCCCCAGCTGTTCCACCTGCAAAAGTCACATAACTTAGCTACGGATGCACTTCCCTATCTGTACAATGGGGGCAGTGGGGTAGCAACACAGGATGTTGTAAGCATGCAGTGGGCTGTTCCAGGTGAGGTGCACTGCACATGGTAGGAATACAGGCTAGTCTCACGTTCCCCTACTGATGGGTCCAAGTCAGCCAGAGGACCACACGTCCCATGCTTCAGGCCTTCAAAGAAAATATGTATGGATGGACCCCACTCCCTTGGAAGCTTGCAGGGGTGTCTGGCTCTGTCTCTCTCCAACTCATCCAAACCTGAAGGTCCACAGCTGGAAAGGAGCTGTGTTGACCTGCCTCATGCCACATAGCCAGGTCAGAGGCATCCGTAACTCCATTCTGACTCACCTGAGGGCCAGGACCTGTTCTCATCTGTATGTGGTTTTCTAGAATTCTCCAGCTCACTGTACCCCTACCCAATGCATGCACAGTATACACATTTTCAGCAGCTGGTGTAACCCATCATCATTTTTATCCATCTGACAAAAGAGATTCTGGACAGAGGCCCCTCCCACCCTCGTGCCGGGGGACCAGCTCCCCTCCACCTGCAACTTAGTCTCCGGTGAGAAACACCATGCGAAGTGGTTCTTTCCACCAGACTGGCTCACAGAAGGAGGACGCTGAGCTCTGTGATTGAATTAGGGCAGTTTCAGGAAACAAATGCCAACTCTAAAGTGGGAAAAAGCACTTTCCTTCCTTTGATGATCCCTCTGGCAGGAGAGGGGAGGAGAGAGCCAGGGAGGGGAGGTGAGAGGGGAGGGGAGGAGAGAGGGAAGGGAAGCTCCTGGCCTCGTGGTGTCTCAGACTATTTAACCCCACTGTGCTGGTTCATTCCTCCAGGAATACTTCAAATCTGCTGTTTCTTCCTTTCCACAGGATGGAGCCTTCCCAAAATCCTTGTGATATTCTGTGCAAGTCTCTACAGTGTCTGTTTAAGAGTCAATATTGTTAATTTGTTTGATAAATTTCCACACATCCCAGCCCTATTATGCTGTTAGCCTAACGCACCCGGCTTAAAACAGATGTCTTAAGGACTCAATGTCACTGAAGGCAACACAGCATGAATTGAAGTAGATTCTGTGGAACACTGTATTTTTAGGAACAACATCCTCAATTGGAAGGAAGATAAAAATACTCTATGATAAACTAGAGCCACGAGGACAGATTCACAATATACCCAGTGGAGAAGCTTCCCGGGCAGTCAGAAAACAAGGGACACCAACTAAATTACTTCCTCCGGGTATGTGCGTGTGCGGCAGTGCGTGAATTTGCCCCAAAATGTTTCTCAGACCTTTCCATTTTCTGAAATACATATTCCAGTTTTAATTTCTATTGTAGCAAATAAATATAATGTTGTTTGGACAGTGAAACTTGGAATAGAAATTTAATTGAAGAACCGTAGGTTTTATAGAGGGAAACACTTAATGATCTGCAGAACTTTAAATGGCTTATTGAAGATTTAGAAACAGACACATTTTCCAGGCAACTGGACTTATCCTGACTTTCATTATTTCATGGTGAATAAAAAACAAAAATGAAACTTTTTTCCCCTAATTTCATATTAAGTAAAGCAGTGAGATCCAATGAGCAAGCCGCTGTTTTCCCAAATGCCATAGTATTAAGCTTGGGGATTAACGGATGAAGTTTTGACAATTATTACTTATACGGATGATCATTACTAAGTAAAGACAGAGTTCTAGTGCTGGAAAAAGTCACAGGATCTATGTTCTTTTGTTTTTTTTTAAATCACGTTCACCTATTTTTATAATGTGAACTATTACTAGTCTTATTGATGAGAAAACCCCAGTGAAGAAAGGAACTTGGCGAGAAAACTTGGTCCAGTGCAGGCCCCACAGGAAAACTTCAAGACGGAGCCCCAGTCCCAGATGGGGTCTGACAGGCCCTTGTGCGAACCTCAGAGAATCTCACCAAATGGCATAAGCATCTTGGCACAGATCCCCCCCGATCAACACCTCTTCCACCCGTCAGAAACCCCTGCGGAGCTTTAAAAAAATAAGCTTGTCCCAGTCCCACCCCAGAGATTCTAAGCTGATTGATGTGACAGGGTCTCAGCATCTGTATTATTCTGCTAGGCTGTCACACCAGGTACCCCACCCTGAGGGCTAGGACATGTACCGTCTCACAGTTCTGGAGGCTGGAGTCTGAGATCGGGCTGTGGGCAGAGTTGGCCTTTTCTGAGGTCTCTCACTTTGGCTTGTAGCCAGCCCTCTCCTCCTTGTGGCTTCACGGTGGTCGTCCCTCTGTGTGTGTCTGTGTCCTGACCTCTTACAGGGACACGGCCAGATTGGATTAGGGCCCACCCTAATGACCTCTTTTTCCTTAGACTTCTCTTTAAAAACCTTATCTTCAATACTGTCATATTCTGAGGTCCTGGGCATGAGGACTTCAACATGTGAATTTGGAGGAGCAACTCAGCCCTTAATAGCATCTGTGTCTTTTTTTTTTTTTAAGATTTTATTTATTTATTTGAGAGAGAGAGCAGGAACAGAGGGAGAGGGAGAAGCAGACTCCTTGCTGAGCTAGAAGCCTGATGTGGGGCTCGATCCCAGGACCCTGAGATCATGACCCGAGCTGAAGGCAGACACTTTACTGACTGAGCCACGCAGGCACCCAATAGCATCTATGTTTGTTAGAAGTTCTCCAGGGGACCTCAGATGCAGCCAGGGCTGGGAGCTCTGGTCTATGCTATAGTGGTCCTTGGGGAGCAGGATCACAGGGCAGGTAAGGACACAGCTGTCAGGAGCAAAATCACCTGGGTCCCGAAGGTGGCTCTACTCCTTACTGGCTGTGTCGCCTGGGCAAGTAGCCTTATCTTTTTGTGCCTCTAGGGCTCAGATCACCAAATACACATTGCAGAAGGTGATGGTAAGGGTTAGTTCGTGCGCACTAACCTGGACCAAATGAAAAGGTCATCAGCAGCATTATGATTTCATGTTTGTTTTTTATTAGGAGAATATGGATGATTTGAAAGTCCAAGTCATGGGTGCAGTCCACTCCTGGTTTTAAAAGTCAAGTTTACTGGAAAACAGCCAAATGTGTTTATTTATGGATTGTCTATGGCTCCTTCACAGTATGGTGGCAGAGCTGAGTTCTTACAACAGAGACTCATACCCCACAAAGCCTGAAATACTTGCTCTCTAGGCTTTACAGAAAAAAAAAAATTGCCAATTGCTGCTTTAAATCAATATATAGATAATAATAATTACAGTTAAGAGCCTCGGTACTAGTTGTACAGAGGCACCCATAGTCTTGTTTGAATTTCAATTCTAATTAGTGGCTGTGTGACTTAGGACCGTGTGTTCAACTTCTCCGTATGCTAGGTTGGCTCCTCATGTACAATAAGATTAATAATATAAGTATCCTTTGCTCTCTAGAGTCATCTGTCTCCTGAGTTAGTTTCATGAATTCAGAGAGTGAGAGAAACACATTATTGAAAAATATCGGTTCCTGTGTTATGGATAGCTAATTTCAAATAACAAAGGATGCTGATCCGATCGCAATGATATACCTAAATCAACCAATTTTAGGGGGTGACATTGAAGGTTGTTTTAAGAATTAAGTCATAATGTCCATAAACATACAAACCCAGCCCCTGGGATGTGACTGATGTTCCATGCACGTTAGCAAAAATAGCAACAGGACGTTGCTGTTATTAACTAAATTGGTGTAGGGAGGTAGCCAGCATGCCATGTCCTCATGATGGGCCTTACCCCCAAGTTTGGCCCCAGTCACTCCTGTCAACACTCCGAAGAAAGCAGAGGTAGGCAAGTAACCTTCACAGCACATAGGAGTCAAAAAGAAACAAACAAAGGAAACACAGATAGATACAATGTATCCCACCCTTCACTCCCACAAAAGCCTCGCTAAGTTCATCATCCTCCCAGAAATGCCGGCAGGGCTGAGGGCTCCACAGAGGACTGAGAGTAGGGCATCTGGGGTGCAGGACGTCGCTGGAAGGGGGAGCAGGTGCAAGGTTGTGTGCACATCGCAGACCTGCTGGGCATTGGCCATACATCACCTGTGGTTCTCTTCTAGCCCCATGGCACTGCATAGTGTGCGCTCCTTCTGATCTGTGGCTGAGGCCTGGTTAGCAGCAGAGCCAGGGTTCAAACCCACTTCCAGGCGTGTCCAAAGGCTATCTTCTTCCCGGTTGAGATGACTGCCCTTAGAGGTAGAGACAGACACATCATATGACAAAAAGGGACTCTTGCTGTTCCCAACAGTTAAATCCTTCATGTGGGTGCTTCTCCGTAGGTGACCCTCCTCTTAAGGGTTCCCCACAAGACCTCCATGGATGCCCAGGAGAGGGGAATATGGGGCAGGGCAGCCTCCCTCTCCTTCTCTGTCAGCCCATGGCGCAAGGCAAAGTCTTGGGCATCTCACCCACCGGATGTGACTGGTGACATGCAAGTAGCTGTTCCTTGAGGTCCAGGAATTCGCTGACATCCTCCTGAGACCCCTTGACTGTGGGAAGGACTTGATGGCCTCTGGAGAAAGGAGAGCTCTGAAGACACTCATCAGCTCACATGAAAGAGGGAATATGGGGGAAAAAAGAGAGAGAGAGAAAGAAAAATCCTGGATTTCAAAGAGAAGTATTTTATTTATTCTTTCTATTCTGTTCTGTTCTATTCTTTCTGTTCTATTCTTTTATTCTGTTCTGTCTTTTGTGGAAGAAACAAAACAGGAGGTCATAGGATTTATAGGCTAGCTACAGTGGTTGGCATTTTAAAGAAGAGGTAGATGCACCGTGTGTGTTGAGAAGGGAAGGTTGTGTTAGCCGCCGAGATGGCCCGCAACCAGCAGGTGCCTGGGTGTGCTGGGAGGCCTTTAGGCGCCATTTGTCTATCTTTTCTAGAACAAATCCTAAAAGAACTGCCCACACAATTAAGGATGGTTCTTTCCACAGCTTTTGTAACCTTAAGCCTCATCTATGCTAATGAACAAAATGTGTGATACTATGACTGTCATTAAAACTGAAACAAACCTAAAGAAATAAATAAGGCCTCTCTGCAAGGCCAAGCGCGGGGGTCATGGCTTCCCTGGAATGTGGCTTCTAATTGGCGGCAGGAGCCACTCGCTGGCTTTGGCATGCAGACTTCATTTGGCTTATTTTCATACTCTTTGAATGTCGAAGCTATCAATCCGAGCAGACCATTTTAATGTACTGCTGGGGGAGAATAGAATTCTAGCAAGACATAGTTAACTGCTGGCACTTTTTATTAGTTTTTCTTCCTAGATACTTTGTGCAGTTCTAAGTGGGATAAATTGGGTAAGAATGTATGTCAGGCTGTGTTTTGATTTCAGGAGCAGCTCAGAGACACTGGACTTTATTCCTTTTTTTAGCTCTTGCCAACTCACAATGGATGAAAAGCCCTGAGGAATGATTCTGTGTGTGTGTGTGTGTGTGTGTGTGTGTACCCACAAGTGTCCACGCCTAGCACAACCATAGAGGAAACAAAATAGAAATGCAAGAAGAGGAGAACATGCCTCTAACCATACATAGCAAAACATTTTCAAAAAGCATTTTCATGTCCCCATTAAATAGAAACTGCCCCATAAATCCCTGGTAACCTAGAGTCATCTTCATGTTAAAGGGACACTTTTGTTTTTTAATTAAGGTGTTTTCATTGCTATGAGAAATTCCTTTTCTAGATTATTTTATTTTTCATTTGCATTTGTTCCTTCTGAAAGCCTGTAATCACTTGTGTCTTGGATTCGCTGCGCTGGGCACTTCTCATAGACCACACGGTAAAGCTCGTCTCATCTTTTTCTTACCTGACTCCGAGCTACTTGAGGGTCTTAAATGACTTACTGGCACAGGAGTGCTTTGCAGGTGTTAAATGCTTCTATGATTTCATTTATAACAGCAAAAGCTTTTTTTTTTTCCCCTAAAATATTCCACTAAGGAAGCCCACTATTTTGAAGGCATTAAGTGGGCGCTCACCTGGCAGGTGCTCCCCACAGCAGGTGCTCCCTGCCGACTCCCATGTACCTCCCCCCACCTGTGACACCAGGATCCTCCCTCGCCTTCTCTCCCAGCTGTGGTCTTCCAAGGTCTTCTCAGGTGTTGATACTGGCTGACTGGTGACGGGTTCTGTGGATGCATCTGGTGACACTAGCCACACGCATCCTGTTATTGGAGTAAGAAAGTGCTTTTTGCAATAAAAAATATCTATATATCTTGAATCCATTTAAAGTAGCATGGCAGATCTCACACCATAGGTCATGGGACAGTAACTTATGTGCCGATGGTTTGTGTGGTTCTCTTTCTGCTCTACTCTGTAGAGTTATTTTTAGAAATAAGACATATACTTTAGAAGCCCTTTGATTCAGAAAAATGACCCTTTGCTGAATTATTTATCAAAAAATTATAATCTCGGGGCACCTGGGTGGCTCAGTGGGTTAAGCATCCAGCTCTTGATTTCGGCTCAGGCCGTGATCTCAAGGAGGTGAGATCGAGCCTGCCTTGTCGGGCTCCACGCCCAGTGCAGACTCTCTCTCTTAAGATTAAGAAGTTCTCTCTCCCTCTCCCTCTGCCCCCTCCATCCCCACTCACACACGTGTTCTCTCTCTCTCTCTCGCTAAAACAAACAAAAAAACTTACAATCTCTATTAGACCATGTAATGGCTAGATCTCATTTCTTTTATTTGTAAGATCCTCTTAGCACTCACTTGGGTGAGGCCCACAGGGGTTCTCTGCTTCCTGTGCCTCAGATGCCGTGGTTCCTTCTGTGAAATGGCACAAGGGACCACAGGCGGTCGGTGGGGCAGGACCTGGGCTGGCCAAGCTCGAAGAACCAGAGGAGAGGATGAACAGAGCTCACACGTGGCCTTTTTAGATTTGTCGGTGTGCTCTGGAGGTTCACCGCTGTTCCTCCGGTCAGATGAACACACGCACCCCAGGACTCCAGAGCAAACAAGGAGCCAGTTGAAATAAAAGTGCATTAGCACATGCCTTTATTTATCTTTAATTACTGAATGAAGGCTTTGTGCCCATTAAAGGGACTTGAAGCATCAGCCAGAGTCCTCTGTAAATTCACACATGAACGGTACCTCTGTCTGCCCGTGTTGTCGTAGTTTCCGGAACCTTCCTTTCTTTGGTAAGCATAGTACAATGCAGAGACCACAGGAAATCAGAGATACAGCAACAGCACAGCCACTGAACAGGCCCGTTACCTCATTTTCCTCACCAACAAACGGGGTGTAATCAGACCACCTTCTGTCCTGGCACTGAGGGTAGAGTGGTGCTGCAAAGGGCCCCACCTTGTAGGGCCCAATCTCCCCTTAAGAAATGAGGTAATCAGATTAAATGATGTCCAGCTTTAAATCTCCACAATTAATCTGCATTTAATTTTACTGTGGGACTACAATCAAACCAGGCCCTCATACTGGACTTTGGATGGGGCCTGGTGAGGTGGGGGCCAGACACTGGGCCTCCCGCTGCTCTTCTCCAGTTCCTTTGTAAGGAAATCTGTGTGCCCGGCAAGGAGGATCAATAACCAGGGAGCCCTGGCCTACGACAAGGCCCCTGGGCAGGAGAGTACCACCCGTGTGCAGAGCCCCGTGCTGGGATCTTACGCATATTATCTGTGGAAATCCTTGCACAGGGAATTAACCTCTCCCTGCTAAGAAGAGCTTCTACCTGGCTGACCCCTCTGAGGGGACCCCTCAGGGATGTGTTGTATTCGAAAGAAATACATGAAGACTTGTCTGTTTGCAAAAGGGCATTTTCCTGCGGAGGAGTTCCAAATAAGAAATGCAGCATCAAATAACAGGTTTTCATGTTTTTACACTGCGTTCAAATTTATTTCATTTTCTTATTTTCCAAATATTCAGTGCTCCTCATTTATAATAATGCCTCCGTAAGAATCCACCTCAGACCTTCACAATTTTCTTCTCAAGCACTTTGCAGGTGGAAAATAATTCACAAAAAAATTTTGTGTCATTCTTTGAGGATATGCTCTTTAATAAATTACCAGACCAAGTGTGTGTGTGTGGTTTTTTTTTAATGACATTAGAAAGTAGAATGTGTATGGTCCATCTGCAGTCTTTGGGTTTCCTGTGGGATGAACATACATTTCCTAAGATCTCAATGTCAAAGGCATCAACTCCTATGGGAAGCAAAAATGAACACTTTTCTCCCAGTGCTAACACTGCATGATTGATCCTAGGAGCTGCGGATTTATTATAATTTTCCTTATAAGTCTTATTGTTTCTGTCTCTCCTGAAGCATGGAACAGTAGTACCAGAGGCAGGAACCGCGATGTAATGGACCGAGAGGATAATCTGCGAGAACGTCTCCCCAATTTATATTCATTTGGCAGTGAGAAAGTTTTTAACAGTTAACACATTATTTTACATACACTATTTTCAAAACAAACACACTGGCTTCAATACAACGGGAATTGTCGCTTTAGTTACTCATAAGATCATCTCGACTGTTTTCTATGTTTAGGGATGTTTTAAGCCGTGCTTTATAAGTTGTATTTAGCCTTTTTATTAGAATCGGATGTAGCTGTTGGCTCCCCTAATGGATTTTGTGTGTTTCTGCTGGTATCCCCAAACCAAATTGCTATCACTAACTAGCACTGTCTCCTTTTGTAACCATTAGCCACTGAGCGCAAAAGAGAAATTTGTTTAAAATCAAAATATTAAGTTTTATTTGTTACAAGGTGTCAAAAAGAGAAAGTATAATTTCTACCAGATTCAAAACTGTAATGGGACCTTTGAAAATGTTTCTCAAAGCAGGGCTTTATTCCTATAATTCAAAGAAAAATGAAAAGCTGAAATATCGTATTTATTTTCAAATTTTAGATGGCCCTTCGGTGGGAGGTCAAAACAACGCTAACCTGCAGATTTCTTATTTTTTTCTATCATAACCATGTGGGCATGTGGCATTAAAATACACGTACAAGGAAAGATGAGTTTCTGAACCATAGATATGTCCTCTGTTATTCTCCTCCTTCCAGTCTTTTTTTTTTCTTCTTTTTGCCCAGTTTTGGCTGATCTGCAGTTTCATTAAGTCACTAGGGAAATTCTGCATGGCTCTAGCACAACCTTAAGGAATATACTTGTGCACGAATTGATAATGACAGAACGTGGCTTTCAGATTGAGAGGCAGTGAGGCAGTGAAATAATGTAACATGTTACACGTGAGCCTCATTGAAACTGCAGAAAAATAGCAAAAATTTTATTTAGATTTTTTTTCCTAAGAATGCAGGGTTTTTTTTGTTGTTGTTGTTTTTAATTTAAAATTTTCAGTGTTCCAAGATTCATTGTTATGCACCATACCCAGTGCTACATGCAATTTGTGCCCTCCTTAATACCCACCACTAGGCTCACCCAACCCCCCATCCCTCCTCCCCTCCCCAAACCCTCAGTTTCTCATAGTCCACAGTCTCTCATGCTTCGTCTCCCCCACCGATTTACCCCACTTCATTTTCCTTCTCCTAATGTCCTCCATGCTATTCCGTATGCTCCACAAGTAGGTGGAACCATATGATAATTGACTCTCTCTGCTTGACTTATTTCACTCAGCATAATCTCCTCCAGTCCCATCCATGTTGATACAAAAGTTGGGTATTCATCCTTTCTGATGGCTGTGTAATATTCCATTGTATATATGGACTGTATCTTCTTTGTCCATTCGTCTGTTGAAGGGCATCTTGGCTCTTTCCACAGTTTGGCAATTGTGGCCATTGCTGCTATGAACATTGGGGTACATGTGGCCCTTCTTTTCACCACATCTGTATCTTTGGGGTAATACCCAGTAGTGCAATTGCAGGGTCATAGGGAAGCTCTATTTTTAATTTCTTAAGGAATCTCCATACTGTTTTCCAAAGTGGCTGCACCAACTTGCATTCCCACCAACAGTGTAAGAGGGTTCCCCTTTCTCCACATCCTCTCCAACACTTGTTGTTTACTGTCTTGTTAATTTTGGCCATTCTAACTGGTGCAAGGTGGTATCTCAATGTGGTTTTGATTTGAATCTCCCTGATGGCTTGTGATATTTTTTCAGGTGTCTATTAGCCATTTGTATGTCTTCTTTGGAGAAGTGTCTGTCCAAGTCTTCTGCCTATTTTTTGACATGATTATCTGTTTGTTGGGTGTTGAGTTTAAGGAGTTCTTTATAGATCTTGGATATCAGCCCTTTGTCTGTGGCATCATTTCCAAAAATATTCTCCCATTCCATGGGTTGCCTCTTTGTTTTGTTGACTGTTTCCTTTACTCTGCAGAAGCTTTTTATCTTGATGAAGTCCCAAAAGTTCATTTTCACTTTTGTTTCCTTTGCCTTTGGTGACATATCTTGAAAGAAGTTGCTGTGGCCGATGTCAAAGAGGTTCCTGCCTATGTTCTCCTCTAGGATTCTGATGGATTCCTGTCTCACCGTGAGGTCTTTCATCCATTTTGAGTTTATCTTTGTGTATGGTGTAAGAGAATGGTTGAGTTCCAAAAATGCCGTTTTTTAAAGAGTTGTCTGTTGCTTCTTTATTCTGTATTTGCCTATAGTCAGGAGTAATATTAGTGATATTTAAAAGACCTTCAAATAGTATAACTGGAGGTGTCTATATGGTGTTTCTGCATTGCTGGAAGTCTTTTTAGATCTGTTATTCATACATTCATTTTAAATACTGTGTCTATGTATATATGAGTCTTTTATGGGAAAATATGGTTGAAGAGAGTCGGGAAAAGTGGGGTGTCACTGTATGAAGAAAACCTGCAGCTAAATCAGGAAAATAATGGTGTTCCGCTTTCTCTGTGGCATCTCAGATGTCTGGGAAGACACCATGCAGATGCCCTTTGCACACTTACCGTAGGCTCTTTGTACGTTCACATTTTTATATCATGTTTTTTAGAAACAAGGTGGGGCTCATGCAATCTATTGCAAGTGGATTTAGCAGATGAAATACACAGCCAAAGAAATAAATAAAAACATTGGAAATGTTGCCAACTCTGATATGCTTGCCAAAGGAGGTGAGGGGCACAGATGAGTGGCAGGTGATTTCTAAGTTGCTTGGGTTTGACTTCAGTTGGTAATTTTTTTTTTTTTTTACCTTTGCTAGCATGAAGTCACATGTAGCGTTCTGAGAATTCAGTGCTTCAAAAAAAAAATAATAAGTCACATTGAAAATTCATTTGGGGAAGAACAGGAAAACTATCTAGTTTGCCAGTTTCTTTTGTTTACCCAGTTTCTACTTGCTCTTCACTTCCTTTCTCGTCCTCATAAATCAGCTTTCCCGGAAGCCATCATGCTGACACAAGCCCAGAGGAGGACGTGATGTGTGTGTATGTGTTTGTGTGTGGGGGGTGGTTCTTGTCAGATAAGACGGAAAAGGGGAACATGTCGACATGTCTCTTTGGAGGCCTAGGTGGAGTGTGAGGCATGTCAGTGGGAGATGAGGAGACAAAGAGGCCAGTCCCCACCTTGTCTGCACTGATCAGAAGAAACCTGGGAGCACAGTGGGTCAGGCGGAGAGGGCCCAGGTTTCACTCCCCAGAACCTCCTGAGGGGGGCACCCCAGGCTCTGAGATGTATGTTCAGACACCCCCAAGGGTGCGCCAAGGAAGGTATCTCATGGTGCCAGGGATGGAGGAGACTGAACCTAGAGCTGCAGGCTGCAGGCAGACATCAAAGTCTAGGAGTGATGTGAGATTTGGAGCCACATCTCAGTGGACTACACAGCACTATGCAGAGAACATTCCCTGTGCACAGGTTTTAACAGCCATAGCCAGCAGAACAAGCAGGGACCCCAGGGAGCAAGGGAGATACCACTGCAGACCCAGTACCAACCCAGAGAGCGGTCCAAGATCACCATGTTGGTCCCAGACCACTTTCTTCCCCTGACTATGAGGACACATACCCAGATATCCCCAGCTGCCATCTTGGCAAGGGACAGAGGACATGGGTCTCTGAGAGCCAACAGGCATCTAGAAGGGCTAACCCAAACAGAAAGGGACAGTTAAGCCAGAAAAAGTTGGGATAGCCAAGATGGACGTGGTGAGACATCCTCTCTAGGTAGGAGAGCAGGGAACTACTTAAGAGGGAGATAAGATCGTATCTTGAAGATATTAAGAGGCTACATTTTTTTCTACACCAGAGTGTCGCATATGGATTCTCCGCTGTGATACACCAAGAATGAGTGGTCCCAATGTCCTAGACTGTTCCCTCTGTCTCCCTGGCTTATACCCCCTTCTCATTTGTGGATGGGGAGCAAGGTCAACCAGATCACTAGGTTTAAGGTTCGTTCCTGTGGGCCAAACTGGAGTGGCACCTATCGGGCAGAAAATGCCCTGGCTCCTTCCAGCCTCTGCCCTCCCCCCTTGCCCGGACTGCAGGGGTCATCTATGGCAAGTGTCAACCACTGTCGGAAACTCAGAGATGGAGACTTGGAGAACTGACTATACAGATGGAGAGGATGCATCTTCTCAGAATCACCTCAGATAGTTCCACAAGTTAAACAGCTTGCCCCCACCCCAGTGCCTTCCAAGGGGACCATTCCCTGGGTGAGAATTCTTTTCCTGGGGAATGGAAGAGATAGACTCAGGAGGGGGGGGATGGGAACTGTTGCTGTAGATCAAAGACATGTTTTTCCAGGCCCGGTGCTTACTAAGAAGAGCTTGAAGAATTTTTTTTTTAAGTTATTCAGGCTTGACTGTGTTTTAGTCAGAACAAGTGACTTTTATTTTTAATTGGTCAACACAGAAGAATTGTAACAAAAATTTTCATTCTGTGGCTTTGTGTTCTTCAGATGTCCATGTCTTAGATGTGTTCGTTTACCCTGACCATAATCTATGTGAAATTTGAACCACAGCCACACAGCAATGAGGTGATCATGTCCCAGAAATGCCAGTACAAAGTGGAAACTCAGTCTCCTGATTATTCCAACTGCACAAGGACAAGCAATGGTACTGGTGGTTTCCCTGATTTTGTCCCTGAATTTTGTTCTTCTTGCCTTCCATATGACACCCACACAGATTCCTGCCAAATCAATTCAGTGGGAGTAACTGCCCAGGTTTATATAGGACAGTTTTTAAAATTTCTTATATTCGTTCATTTTCCTGAGAATGGTGATAAACAAGCTTCTAAGGACAGTGGGCAGTAGGGTATGGGCGTGAAAGGTCTAAAGCGAGTGAGACTAATAGAAATATAATATGAGCCAGTTCTAGAATTCTAAACTTCCTAGTAGCCACATAAAAGATGAAATTAATTTTAATAATACGTTTTGGCAAACCAAATATACCCAAAACATGATATCAACATGTCATCAGTATAAAAATTATTAATGCAATACTTTCCATTCTGCTTTTCACACCAAATCTTCAATATTCGGTGTATATACACTGCACGTGACGACACGTCAGTTCAGCCCTGCCACATTGTGGCTAGTGGCTACCATTTTGGATAGTGCAACCCTCAAACTTGACATTACGCCACCCAAATTCAAGTCAGGGGTTACTTCTGCCACAGAGGAAGTGTGACTTTGCATAGATGACCCTCTTGGACTCGATTGCCTCATGTAGAAAATGGTAGTAACAACACTTTGCAGAGGTAACAATATTTTGTGAGGTTTAAGTAAAACTGTCTATGCCAAGAGCTCAAGAAATTGGCACATGGTAAGAACTCTCTAAGTGTTAGCTCTTATGATATAAGTGGATATGATTATTGTAGATCTTATAATAAGAGAAGCATAGAGTGTAACAAACATCTACAGATCTATTGAAAAAAGGAGAAAAGTAACTCCTGGTTTCATTATCATGGAAATAGAACAGTAAAACGGAGGAAAATAAAGAAAGAAAATCAGCATATCACGTTGGAGTTTTTCAACAGTCTCTTCACTATTTGGGACATCCAGAATTTGTTTTTGTTTGTTTTGTTAATGAAGACAGTTTCTATAATGCTTTGCTTGACAAAGCTTGCTGAAGATTGCCATGCTAGCGACCCATATGTTCCCCCAGCCCCATGCAGTCTGGGTCCTTGTTACCTGGTTAGTCTTTCTGTGATTAACAAACCAACTTTGCAGACCTGGGGGATTTGGATCCATTTCATCGTCTACTGGGACCTTTCTTCTCCACTAGAGAAAGCACAGGTGGCTTCCTCTACTTGCCAAGGACTTTACCCTTTGGTTCATCTTGCTGTCCCTTCCACTTAACCAGAACCACTGAGAAATGAAGATTTAATGGGGTGTCAACATGGCGCCACCATGGCAGCTCTTTGATATCCATTGTGGTTCTTTGACCGGTAGGCAGGCACCAATGACAGGCTCTTGCTGGCAGCTGAAATCATCCTCAAATTAAAAAAAAAAAAACCTTAATATCTTTAATTATACTTAGCAAAAGTAAGACATGCATGAAGTTTCAATCTCCTAGATGGTCTTGTGGATTAAAATTAGGTATATACTTTTGCATAATAAAAGGAATGTTGTAAAAGAAAGTAGTTGGAGTATGTGAGAAATAATTGTATCCATATGAGCTGTCTTGGGGCAGCCCTGATTGGACTGAGCTCAGCCCAGACATTACACCACTGAAGCATTCTGCATTTTTATGTGGCAGTGCAATAGAATTTAAATTTTATGCACAATTAGTCTGGTATTGATGTATAGTTTGCAGGTAGGTTTGGGCATAAAGCTGAGAATAAGCTTTTGGTGTCATTTTTTTTTAAGATTTTATTTATTTATTCGACAGAGATCACAAGTAGCCAGAGAGGCAGGCAGAGAGAGAGGGGGGAAAGCAGGCTCCCCGCTGAGCAGAGAGCCCGATGTAGGGCTCAATCCCAGGACCCTGAGACCATGACCTGAGCTGAAGGCAGAGGCCTAACCCACTGAGCCACCCAGGTGCCCCTTGGTGTCATTTTTTTAGTAGTTTTGAGGGGAGGGGAAAGTGATAGAGAAAAGGAAAGGCTGCAAAAAAAAAAAAAAAAAAGTAGGCAAGCGAAACAATTGGACTTGCTTTTTCACCCTGAAAGAGGGTCAGTAGTTCTCAAAGATGTCTGTGGCTTTCCAGGTAGAGTGCCAAGTACTTCCCTTGTGCATTTCTCATTGAAGTTGTTCACATCCTGGAACAACAAGGTCGGGAGAGGGAAAGGAGTCTCAAACAAAATAACTTGTTTTTTCAAAGCAGTGGTTGAGAAACAGAGCCATGCTCAGAGAATTAACAAGCATGGGCCATAAAATAGCATTTCACACAAAATGCTTCTTACGCTATTAGGAAAAAATGCATGTTGCAGTTTGCTGGAACGTGTGTAGCTTTCATTTAGTAAATTACCATGAATACAGATGAGCTCATGTGCCCAGATATAACTCCCTGCCAGATCATGGAGGTTGAGGACGGAGCACGCCAGAGCTGTGCTCTGTGCGAGGTCTACGAGCACATTGTGGTAAGGCTGAGGCGAGGCTGGAGGATTTCTCTTTCTCACGGTGTTTCTCCTTTGTTGCGATTCACTTATGAATAAATTGGGGGCATTTATTAATGGACATAGAATGGGCAGATTTCACAAAAAGACGACAATCACACTCATTCGTTGGCGGCCCATGGACCACGGACTGGCTTCCCAGGATTCTAATTCAGCCTCAACACCCCATCCCAGCCCATATGAAAGTGTGTGTGTGCCGCCAAGCTACTATATGACCTGTTCACTTGTTCAGACCTCTCTGTGATGAAAGCATCACTGAAGAGAGACGAGAAAAAATAAAAATACCATTCAGTCCCATGCCCAAGTCTGTAATTACATTTCTCCCTGAAGACTCTCTAGCAACTGCAAATTGGGCACGTTCCTGCTCCTGAAACAGCCATGCTGGTTTTAAGATCATTTATTCTAAATGCTGCATGAATATATTTAAAGGTTTTGAGGAACTGCAGATTGTTAATAATGATGCAAGTGGATTTTTGTCTCATCAGCGTTTTCCAGATTTGCCAACTATTAAAAATACCCTTGAGTACAAAATGAATGCATTGAAGGAAAGGGTGTGCCCATCACTGGGACATTGCTTCATGCCCTGATCGTCCCTTCAAGAGTTCAACATGAGTTTAACCTTTCAAAGGGATCGTCTCAGCCCCTTCACCTCCCCTAGAGGAGAGCCCGAGACAAACCTGTCGTGTTGTTTTGCTTTCCCACATGAAGAACCTTTTGCTCCAAGCTACAAAGGCCACCAAATCAAAGAAGCACACAGAGCTGTAAGTCAGGAGGGAGCCGAAGGTGGTAAAGCAGGAGTCTAGACGAGCTGACAAGCCATGAGAGAGACTGGCAGTGTATCAAACTCAGTACGTAAAGCGAGGGATAGATAGGGGAGCTCAGAATGGAGGGGCAGGGAGGAAGAGAAGGAAAAGAAAGCCATTGGTAACCCCAGGCAAGAGGTGAATATGCCCCTTAGGGCTACGGGAGGCTATAAGCAATAGAAAACCCAACTACAGATGCTTACACAAGGAGAGGATGATTTTCTCACATACCAAGGTCAGGGGCAAACAGCTCCTGGCATTGGTTCATGGTCTCCCATCAAGGCAGGTACCTCTGGGGTTCTCTCCATCTTGTCTTACACTCCTATTAAGGCTGCCACCTCTCCAACCATCAACTCCCGCTCCATGCAGAGGAGGGGAGGGCCAAGTGTGGCCCCACAGCAGGACTTCTGCTCTGTCTCATTGGCCATGACTGTGTTATATGCCCCCCCTTATGCCAAGGGAAGGCCAGGCATGGGGGTTGTAGTGAGAGTCCGTGGGCCAACACGGTTTCAATACCCTTTTTCTGGCTTTTGTTTGCCCATCCATGGTGGTAGTTATATTTTTACAGCTGGACGGATGGATGGTGGTGTAGCAGTCATTCGTGTATCGTGATTAATTTCTCTTAGTATCACTCTACTGTTTCCTCTTAGATAAAATTGAGATCAAAGATTTTACTGTCACCCCAAAATCCATCATGAAGGATGAATGAAAAGATGGCAAAAATTTGTAGACATTAAAATTATTTTTATGGTTAAGTTCTAAACACCTGACCTGGGAGACTGTCTGGGGGAAAGTAGGTTATTAACGTATATGTGATATATGCATTAACATTTATTATTGTGTGAGTCTATTAATCAACCTATTAATATAATAATATATCAGTTACATAGTATATGTATTATATAATAATATAATGATGTAACATTTGTTAATAATTGATATGTTTATGTTATTAATAAATTTATCCCCTGGATATTCTCCTAGACCAGGAATTTAGAACTCACTGAACTAAAACTACTTTAGCCTCTCCAAATTTTCACTGACTTCTTATTTGTTCTTAATAATGGACTTTGAGTGATTTTTGAAGTGTGGGGAGGTTTCAGTGTAGGGACACAGAAAGGCAGCCCAGAAAGGGTACATAACACAAAAAAAAAAAATAGCACAAAATGCATCTCAGTAGTCAGAGACTCATGTCAATATATGTACTGATTATCTCATTACAAGAAATAGTTCTTTTCCCATGTCTGTTCTTTAGAGAATCAAATCAGTCTTTATCCTCTCGTAGAAATACACGATTTCACCCAGTTGTGTCTCTCTTTGTCTCTCTCTTTCTTTCTCTCTCTCTCTCTCTGCCTTCTTTCCCCAAAAGGTAAAAATAAGAAACTCCTGTTATTGCCAAGGGTAAGAAGGAGAAAATACTGTAAGGCCAACATGATCATCCATCACCCAATATAACAGGGTATCCTGGTTGCAACCTGACATTTCGAGACTGATTCGGGGTGGGGGAAGGGAAAGTGATATTAAGTAAGGATTTGGTTTGAAATTCTGTAAATGCCATTTGAATTTTTCCAGCTGTCAGAATCTCATCTGTTAGTGACACCAAATAGATTTGTGTTTATAAGACTTGACATTCTCGTTGTATCTTAACAGCTGAGACATCGTTGTACCATTTTAGGAAGGTGGTGTGTATGTTCAGTAGCTTAGACAGTTTTGTACACGTGTGTGAAATACTATCAATTCCTTTAATGTGTTAGGTACCTAAAACTGTCTCCGACGTCCAAACCCCCAGGGGCATTTAGGATGATGACTTAACCACAGTCCAGCTTTGAACCTGGTGGTGCGCCTCTGAGCTAACGTTAGGACGCTCCCATCAGGGTAGCTGTATCTTCAGAGAAACCAGTACTTTGAGGCGTGTGTGTTTGTCCATCTAGATAGGAACCAGGGGTTTTCAGGATAAACGCGCTTCTCGGGCTTTCTGCAGCTTTGTTTAAAATATTTGTTTCTCTCTAATCCATCTCTTGTTGTTGTCAAGCTGCTTAACAGAGCCCTCTTTGACCCCCAGTGAGTTGGTTTTAAAACCAAATTTTATTGGTTTTAAATTTTAAACCAATATTTTAAAATTTTTAATATGATGTCCCCATCAGTGGAAATATTAAATGTGATAGATGGAACTGTAAAGAGGTTCCCTCCAGGACTCCGTGCTCTGATAGTTCAGCCCAACACCCCGATAGCCAGTGCCATAGAGTTAGAGCCTTACAGCAGGGAGAGGGGGAGGTTGGAACAGAACAGGAGGTCAGAGCCAGCAGAGGCACCAGATGCAATCGAGAAGCCATTACTAGCCAGGGTCTAGGTGACCCCAGAAGCTGCAAGCGACCCTTGGCTGACAGCTGGCAAGGAAACAGACCCCTCGGCCCTGAAATTGAACTGAAATCTGCCAGCAGCTGGAATGAGCTTGAAGGTGGATCCCAATGCAGAGCCCCCAGAAAGAAACGCGGGGCCTTGATTTTGGCTTTGGGGACTCCAAGCAGAGAAGCACGCGGAGGTCTGACCCGCAGAACCTGAGATAACGAATGGGCGTGGCTTAAAGCCATCTGTCCGGGTGGTGATTTGTTAGGGCAGGGAATGAGCTCTAACACCGTAAAAGAGAAATAACTTTCAGCCCCGAGGATCTTGGGCAAAGTTCACCTCTGCCTTGCTCATGAGCGCACAGACTTTCCTTATTTCTATGCCTCCAATTACTTGCCTGTCTTTCCATCATGTCTTTATTAACAGTCCTAATTAATAGATTTTATGTACTCAGTTACTCACCGGGCTTCACAGAGTTGTAAAACCGGTCAGAAGTCACTGTAGCAACTGATCCTTGGATTGTTGCGGCGGTGAAAACACGACTGCGGACTCCTGCTTCAGGTACCGGTGGTTCTAAATTATAAACCGGATTTTATTCCTTCAGGTACCGGTGGTTCTAAATTATAAACCGGATTTTATTCCTCAGGTACCGGTGGTTCTAAATTATAAACCGGATTTTATTCCTTCAGGTACCAGTGGTTCTAAATTATAAACCGGATTTTATTCCCTCAGGTACCGTTGGTTCTAAATTATAAACCGGATTTTATTCCTCCCCCGCAGGGGCTGCAGAGGCTGCCCTTTGTAACTGGAATAAAATCTAAACTCAGTCTCAAAGACCCCATGTGCGACCTAGCTGGTCCCTCTCCATCTTTGGTGGCACCTTGTGACTTCCCGATGCTGTCACAGCCACGGGCCACGTGGCCCTCCTTTCCAACACAGGCACTCGGTCGGCTTTGGTCTCCTCTGCAGGGCTCTGCCCTCTGGCATCCTCTTTCCCCAGCTTTTTGCAGAGCTGTCAGCCTTCCCTGGACCACCCTGACTGGTGCATGCCATAACCTGCCTTGATTACTCCCTATCCCCATTCTGCTTCATGGGGCACTTACTTTCAAGCAAAATGAAATTATCTGTTATTCCATGTGTTCTTTTTCCCTCTTATCCACTGCTCTAGTCCCAGCACCCCACACGGTGCCTGGCACATACAAGTTCTTTGTATAAAATCTTTATATGTCAATTAATACATACAAGAACATATATACTGAATAATCAGTGCATGAGCCATTCTGCAAGGACTGACTAAATACGTACTCTACTGTCTGGTTTGCCTACTTTTTTAGAATCGTCTGTATGTATTTCAGCACTGCTGAAATTCAGAAGGATCTTACCCAGGGGAAATCACAATGGAAGGAGAGGGAAGTAGCACTCCAGCATCTTTGAGCCGGGCTTTGCCTCTTGAACTGGAAGCCTTCCCACACCACAAACCAGGTCCTTAGTCAGTGACTGGGCAAGTAGTTTCTCGTCGGTCCCTTCTTTGTCACATTTGCTAGTGTTAGTAATTATTCCTTAGGGCTGCTGGGATGATTTCATGAAATCACTCTGCTTTAGTCCTTAGCGTTGTGTTTGGCATGTAATAAAAGTCTCTAGTATCTATTAATATGAATAATAATGATAATTTAGAATAATCCTACATTATGAAGCATTACCTCATTTAAAAACAACAGTAACAACAACAAACTTTTGGGACTCCTGGGTGGCTCCGTCAGTTAAGCCGCTGCCTTTGGCTCAGGTCATGATCCCAGAGTCCTGGGATCGAGTTCTGCATCGGGCTCCTTGCTCAGAGGAGAGCCTGCTTCTCCCTCTGCCTACTGCTCCCCCTGCTTGTGTGTGCGCTCTCTCTCTCTCTCTGACAAATTAAATAAATAAAATCTTTTAAAAAAAACACTTTTTTCTTATTTTGTGGAATCAGAGAATGACCTTAAAAAATATATCAGTGACTTTTCCTTCTGAACGTATGAGAGACAGTCCCTTATTTCTAATTATTTAAAACAAGTTGGTTGTTTTTGAAGCTGTTTTAAGGCTTCATTTTGCTTCATTTTGCATGTTTGAGACCTCAGCAGCGATCATGCCTGGGTTCAAGCAGCTCAGACTTCTCCCCGTGCCCACAAAACCTGCTTTTTGGGAGATCTCTCCCTGTGGGGTAGATCTCCCCACACCTTCACTTTCAATGTTTGCTTGAGTTTTGTTTGTTTGTTTGTTTGTTTGTTTTTCAGTGTAACATGGCAAAGCATACTTTTTTAAAAGTAAGTTCAGTATATCTAAAACCTCAGGTCGGGCTCAACTTTGCCAACCTGTCTACTCCAAACCCCTTCTGCTTGCTTTTTTGTTTGTTTAATCATAACATTTTATCAAAGAAACACTTGTTTGTACTTTGAACTGTTTAACAGCCCCAGCTACTCATGTCCCTTATTCCTGCAGAGTCAGTTTCACCAAATATTCACTGAGATATCATTGATTTAAAAGTGATTACCAGGGAGGAGCAAGATGGCGGAGAAGTAGCAGCTGAGAAGTCATCAGGTAGCAGGAGATCAGCTAGATAGCTTATCAAACCACTGCGAACACCTACAAATCCAACGGGAGATCGAAGAGAGTAAAAGTGATTACCATTTTATTCACCAAGAAGAAAATTTTAAAAAAAACTATCTATTAAGCATGAGCTATTTCCTTTGAAAATTTTCATTTTTCATAATTTCATAATATGAAAATTTTCATAATTTCATTTTATACTAATCAAAAGGGCTCTGAGAGACTTACAAGACATTTTTCATTATCTTTTTTATGATTTTATTTATTTACTTGGCAGAGAGAGAGATCACAACTAGGCAGAGGGGCAGGGGGAAGCAGGCTCCCCGCTGAGCAGAGAGCCTGATGTGGGTCTCGATCCCAGAACCCTGGGATCGTGACAGTAGCTGAAGGCAGAGGATTAACCCACTGAGCCACCCAGGTGACCAAGACACTTCATTACTTATCTTTCTTGTACATCTATTAAAAAATTAGAAGCAAAATAATTCATATATTGTTAACACTCCATCACATTCAAAACCTGGTTATCCCATATCACTTTCTATCTCAGAATATTCATTGCCGCCTATTTTTTGGAACAGTGACATCCCCTAAATTGTCAAAAAAACTGAATATTCAGTATGTCTTGTAGGAGTAGTCAATTGTTGCCTTTAGGATTTTCTGCTACTGGCAAGCATTCTGTAAGTTTTGATGAAAATGTACAAATAACGACGAGTGTAACAAAATTCCCACCTGGCCAAGAATCAGTGTAGCACAAATCCTGATTTTAGCAATTAAAAAGAAAATCAGTGACAGATCCTAAGGTGAATCTTAAGATAAAGATTTCAGAGAGTATGCTTATATTATTTATTCTTTCTTTCATTGTAATTACTATCTATGAAACTTTCTATAAAATATGAAGGTTTAATTCTTTTTTACTGTAGACACACACACACATCCCCTCCCTCCATCTGTATCATCTCAGGGAGAGAGTTATAAACTTATATTCCTTATATAGCTCCTTTGTTTTTTGTTTGGGGGACTTTTTTTTCTAACTTAGTGATTGAGTTGATCTTTAGTTTGCTTATTTGCCTGGGTTCTGTGTGTGTGTGTGTGTGTGTGTGTGTGTGTATTTATCATTAATTCAGCCCCAGACTCTCTAATAGCATTGTAAATCTCTTAATAAGATCAAGAAAAATCAGTGTCAGCCTCTCCTCTGTTTTTCAAGTACGGCCACGTTCTAGATCCCTGTCTCCTCCTGAGTCTGGCTGTCAGCTATCACCATGGGACTTCTCACTCTCCTCCTGGGAGTTCTCTTTGACTATCCCCTTTTCTCTGAATCCTGTGTACCCTCTTTATTGATTTACTCTTTGTTCTCTTACACCATGGCAAGAAATTGCTTTCCTTCAGAATGTCGAAAGCACTCTTTATTTATTTTTTTTCAAGTAGGCAGCATGCCCAGCTTAGAGCCCAATGCAAGACTTGAACTCATGAGCCAGAGATCAGGACCTCCTCTGAGGTCATGAGTCAGATGCATAACTGACTGAGCCTCCCAGGTGCCCCTTGAAGGCACTCGTTTTAAGCTCTCAGGATTTGTTGCTGAAGTCCAATAGCATTCTGATTCTTCACAGAATGTTCTGGAGGGGGGTGCACTGTTCTTTCCAGGGATTCTGACTGTTGTCCCCACACTTGTTGGCCTTCTTGTTTTGGGTCTGCCTCATGCTCTGTGCTGGGCCCAGTTATGCAGCATGCTCTCTGAACCTGAAAACTCGTGTCTTGGGAAGTGTTTCTGTATTTCATTCTTTGATAATGTTCTCTTCTGCATTTCTCAAATTTCCTCTTTCTAGAATTGCCATTTGTTGGATGCTCAACCTCTGGGGTCAGTCCTTTGGTTTGGCATTTCTTTCATATGCTCTTCCATTTCCTATTTTCTGTTCTTTTACATCTTTGCTCTACTTCCTGAGAGATTTCTCCAAACTTGTTTTCCAAAGTAATTGAATTGAAGTTTTTCTGCTACCTGCCATTTTAGCATTTAAGACCTCTTCTTTGTGCTCTAAATATTTTTTTTTAAGCATCCTCTTATCTCTTCAAGGAAATTGATGATAGGTGTTTTGTTTTCAAGCTTCCTATTCTTCACTAAATTGTTTTCTCTGTTTCCTTTTCAGTTCATTTTGATCTCTTGTCTTGCACCTTTTGCTGTATCTAGATGTCATTGGTCTACAACCCAGGCAGGGGAAGAGGGTTGAGGTGTCCACCTGTCAACTGATTCATGTAATTTCCCAGATTTCGGTATAGCTCTGCAAGGTGGGCCCCATCCAGATCCCCTCTGCTTTGGCTTCCTTATAAAGTAAACCTATCTTCAGCCTTTCTGCAGCCTGGCTTCGTAGACTAGGGGGTTGGGATCCTATGATCTCACTGCTTGTTATATCCAATTTTTGAGCACTTGTTCTCATTTTGCCCTTCCTTCACTCTCAGCCTCCCCGGGGCCTGGTCTTTCCAATCCCCGAGCATCGGTGAGCTTCTGCAGCAACAACAGACCGGTTTCTTACATCACTCTCCTTGCTGCAGCCAGCCAGGTTTTGGATCTCTCTGCTCTGCTACAGAATTTCCAGTCTCCCATCTGTGTTCTGCAAGCTGATCGATGTCTCTCCTCTGATCATGCCTCCTCTCTCAAACTCTCCCTGGCTGTGGATGTATTCCCCTTCTCTTCCTTCAATGTCATTTTTTAGTGGGGCTTGTGGAGGTCAGACATTTAGACATGTTTGTTCCATCAGCCCTGTGGAAGTGGGAGACCTTCTCTCCTCTTTTTGGTGACTGTCACCACCATCCACTGCTGGCCAACATGGAAACCTTGCAGTGACCCCAGACTCCTTCTCTCACTACATCACCACACCTAGTCAGTCACTATCTCAATGCTTCCTACTGATGAGCACTTAATGTGTACCCCACAGCCTCTCCCAGAATGTGGGGCAGCTTCCAAACCGACCTCCCAACCGCAGCTTGTTTCTCACACTGATCCCACAGTCGTGACTCTAAAAGAGGGATTTGTGTCACTATCTTTAACATAAACTTATGGTTTCCCCAAGCCTTTGGGATAAAATTCAAGGTCTGTATCATGAATAGAAGGCACTGTGTTTAGCACAAGACCTTTCTCCATTTCCTCTTGTCTTCATGACTCCTTCCACCACCGCACAAGGCTCATCAGAGAGCCCCCCCCCCCCCCGCCGAGGTGGATTCTTGCCTCAAGACCTTTGTACATATATCTGCACTTGCTAGAAAATTCCGCCTTTACTTCTCTGCCTGATCCCATCAGACCTTCCCCCTCTACCATCACTCACCAAAGGCTGGGTTTGTACTTAGCATTCTTTCCTAGAGAGGGTAATCCCTTGCCCCCATTCACTACTACCTCAAAAAATCTGTCTGACATGGCCACCACGGATATAGACTTTACATATATTCTATATATAAATGTATGAATATATGTGTGAATATGGATATATTTACAATATGTGTGTTTCTGCTAGTATA